>PVIH01003695.1:0-16392 GCA_004025045.1 Sigmodon hispidus
GTACCCGTCTTCTCCCTACTGCTCTGTCACAGTAGACTGTACCCGTCTTCTCCCTACTGCTCTGTCACAGTAGACTGTACCCGTCTTCTCCCTACTGCTCTGTCACAGTAGACTGTACCCGTCTTCTCCCTACTGCTCTGCCACAGTAGACTGTACCCGTCTTCTCCCTACTGCTCTGCCACAGTAGACTGTACCCGTCTTCTCCCTACTGCTCTGTCACAGTAGACTGTACCCGTCTTCTCCCTACTGCTCTGTCAGAGTTCCAACACGCCTAAGGCAAGCACCCGACACAGTGCCCCAGGCCGAGATGCCAGGGGAGGGACATTCTGCTTATGTTCCTAGTCCCTTAGGGTAAACCAGACTCCAGGAGGCTGACCCTACAGGTAGAGCTCAACTGTTAACTTCACCTTGGACAATCTGACCCCGGGCCAGAAGAGACACGGTTGGCCCTGCCTCCTCTGCCTACTAGGACATGTGCAGGGCTCAGAACTCAACAGCTTCAGGACCCTTCCAGAATCCAGAAAAATGCATAAAACAAACACTTCTTGCTCACTCAAGGCACAGGATTTGCAGAGACAGACATCTTCCGCATATCTGAGATCACGGACTGATAATTTACAGCACCTGGCACAACATAATGCTCTGGAAACAGCCACTGTACCGCACTGAGAACTAACAGCCACTGTACCGCACTGAGAACTAACAACAAGAATAGTCTGGATGTTTCCTACAGGTGCAATTTTATTTTCCCATTTCAGTCTGCATCTGGCTGACTCCGTGGTGGAACCTGCTTCTGCTTGGTGGCCATCTGCTCACCAGATTCTAGCTCTCAAGGACAGCTCACCACTGCACCTCCAGTGTCTCACACAATGCCTGGCATGTATGAAGCTGCTTGCTGAATGTGGCAAACACTGTGGACAATTTCTCCTAGGAAAGGAGAAAACTGTACAGTGGAATTTTATGGGTAAAATGGTATTATTATTATAACATCTTAGATTTATTTTTATTTCATGTCTATGAGCGCTCTGCCTGCGTGTATAAATGTGAAATACACATGCCTGGATCCCCTGAAAGTGCAGTTATGGACACTTGTGAGCCATCATGTGAACACTGAAAATCCAACTCTGAAGATGGAACTCCATTGGGAGTCCTCTGGAAGAGCAGTAGCTGCTCCTAACTACTGAGCCACTTCTCCAGCCCCTTACTGTTTCTTCCTTTCTTCTTTCTAAACAAATAACCCAAGAAGGCTTCAACAGAGCGCATCATTCCATTCACAGGAAGGGTGCTGGGTGAGTGAGGCAGGAGAGCAGGGAACAATGCCTTTACATGAAAAATTCAAAGGCAAGAAGGCTTCCATACGTGCTAACCAGCACTGGATACTAGGAAACAGCCTGCCGGGAAGTGCACAGGCGCAGGCCCAGGCCTCCCAGAGCCTGTGTGGCCAACAGTGCTGCTCAAGAGCCGGAGCCGTCCCCCTCTGTGGAAATGCTGGCTGGGAAGGACTTCTGAAGGGTCCACACACCTTTTCCCCGGAGAATCTTCCATGTTGACGTGTCTGTGAAGGTGACAAGCATGGTGAGGTGCAGTGTGATGAGCCTGGAGTCTTGTAAGATTTCCGGCTGCAAATGATGGCGTAAGATTAACACTCAAGCCCACGATCCCACTCCATGGCACATGCACGCTCCATGGTGCATGCGAGCTCCACACAGCCGGCTCACACTGAAGTCCACACAAAATATTCTAGACTTTCAGTACTTAACCATGGGCTCAAATGCTGCTGCAAAGGAAGACTTGGGCATTCCTGAGAAGCAGGTCCCAGGCTGCCCCACTATGGCTGGATAGCTCAGTGACAGAGGACAACTCCAACACAGACTAACGGGGACTAGGGTGCAACTTCTGCCCTCACTATTTCCAGGCTGTGTGACCTCAGAGAAGTTCCTTAACCCCTCTGTGCCTTGGTTTCCTTAGCTGCTGACTAGAGACAGCAGTGCTGCTCTCTTCATAGGCTTTGTGAGCAATCATGGCTTAACGCACATGGAGAACTGAGAACAGCGCAGGGAGGCAGCTCAGCCCAGGTTCGCTGCCACTTCTTGTAAGCCAGGCAAACGCATGACTGCTTTCCAGACTCAGAGACCCTTCAGTAGGCAGGCACACTAGGGAAAGACCCCAGAGACTCCCTCAGAAACGTGTGGAGGATGGGCAGTAGACCAGGCCTAAAGCCCAGAGCCCTCACCCCACCCTCTTCTGCTTCTGCTCCCAACTGTTCTTGGGCTTTCTCTTTCTCCAAAATACTCTAAAACTTATTTTTGTTTTGCTAAGTGTGCATATGTCTCTCTCTATGTGGTGTGTGTGCCTGTGTGTGTGTGTGGGGGGGTAATGTTAGTGCAGGTGCCCCAGATCCAGTAGTTCTGGATGCTCATGGAGCTGTGTAGCAGGCAGTTGTGAACTGCCTCATGTGTGTGCTAGAGATGGAACCCAAGTGCTCTTAACTGCTGAGCCATCTCTCCAACTCGTTCTTAGGTTTTCAAAGGGCCTCTTGGCAGAGATCTGTTGTGGAATGAAGACACAGAAAGTAGGTCAGAGAACCTGCCTGCTTGGGGGAGGGGAGGTCGAGTGTGTGTGTAACAACCTGCCTGCCTGGGTTCTAAGGATGAGGTACAAGGGTGAAGACCACTGCTCTGTATCTCAATGCCTCGCCTGACTAGCTGTCAAGTGTGTGGCTTGCTATTGGCTCATTTCCTTCTCAGGGCTGTGACAAGAGCCATCCATCAGTCCCTCAACATGATCACTGGGGGCTTCAGAAACTTACTTCACTAATCACCTTGACTGACCACAGGACCAGGCTCCTGGAATCCACCTGTCTCTGTCCCCCATTGCTGGACTTATAGGCTCTTATAGCCCTGCCCAAGTTCATGAGTTGAGGATTCAAATTCAGGTCCTCTTGCTTGCACAACACTCTTATCCACTCAGTTGCCTCCCTGGCCCTGAAGGAGACTGTGGCAATGCTCAATAGGTGCTTATCCTAAGATAGGGTCACAGGGAACCAGAGCATCTACACAGCTCTCCCCAGACACTGGCTCACCCAATTCTCTGCCAGGTCCCCAAAGGTCAAATAAAGAGCAAATGACGGCGACTGAGTTACCAGTGAGCATAGATGTGCTGGTTTGGGTTTGGGGTTTGGCTTACCTTGAGCTGTTCAAGAAGCTCACAACAGTACCACAGGATGCTCTTGATCTGCTTAATCCACAGCAGAGTGAGGTCCTTGGAAAGAGCCAGGGATACGTACCATACCTATGGCAGCAGCAAGAAGAACAGGGTTGTGGGCTGTTACGAGAGACATAACAAGGGTCCATCAAGGCAGTAGGACAGCAGCGGTGAGTACATGCAAAGAAGTATGTACTTTACCACTAACCCAGAGATCAGAAACTAGAAAAGGCAGTAACTGTCTTGACCAAGAGGCAGGAGCAAAGCACAGCTTTGCAGATGAGGATCGAGGCACCATTCATCCACCCAAAACTCAACTGCATATCTGTGTGGTCCACTGAGTAGAACCTTTCCAACCACGTAAACTAGCCCCCTGAATTTCTTAGGAGACTCCCCAGCTCTGACCCACTCACCTTCGGCTCATTCTCTGCATCCATGCTGCTAAGGATGCTACGACACAACTTCTCCAATCTCTGCAGGGGCAGGCAGAAAAGCTGGTTATGAATTCTCCAAAGCAATCAAAATATGAGAAAGAAGGGTGTACATGTTTGGTGGGCACCTGAAGCATGCAGGCAACATGCCAGGTGGTTCCTACATGCACAATCATATCCAATTCCTTCGGAGAGGCATTGGCATTACAGACACAGGCTACAGGCAGCTTTCAAACTGGTGGCTTACTCACCAGTCTTAGAGATGTGGGCTTTTACTTTTTAGTTTTTCAAGACAGGGTTTCTCTGCATAGCCCTGGCTGTCCTAGAACTTGCTCTGTAGACCAGACTGGCCTCAAACTCAAGAAATCTGTCTGCCTCTGGCCTCCTGAGTGCTGGGATAAAAGGTGTGCTCCACCACTGCCTAGCAAAATGTATTTTTAAATTAATGAATTTCACAAAAAAACCCAGAATGATGATTCTTTTGGTCTTACTCTGTGGCTTAGGCTGGTCTCTATTTCACGACAATCTTCCTGCCTTGGCCTCCCAATGGCTACCATTCCTAACCATGGTGCTTCTTTTGGAAAATTGGGCTTGGACTATGGCAGACCAGCAGCTGTCTTTTTAACCTTCATACTTCTGTGAACACCAAGCACCGACCTCTGCCTCACAGCCATCAGCCAAAAGCTCTTCAGTCATCGATTCTGCCCTAATATGCAAATCAAGAGAAAGTAGAAGCTGGAAAACCTGCCTGCTTACACCTGGGCTGTTCTATCTCCACATCTGCACCTGAGAAAGGCAGGCTCCAGGGTTCTCCTCTGTAATGGGGTCACCTCCCCGAGCCCAAAGGTCCTCATGCCTGTTTGTCTTCTTCTCTCTGCTGGGCTAGGAGCCCCACAAGGGAGCATGCCTGTCTTCTTTCCCTTTGGGGCTCCCCAGTAGTACCCTGAGTATGATCATCGGCACCGACTGCTTCCCTGGGCTGTCTTCCAGGCCAGTCATTCTAACGCCACAGCAGCAAAGTGGTTAAGTTTTATAATAAGTAATGACAAGTAAGAGTCCAGTGTTTAATCTTAATCAGAATATCCAGCATAATTCAGGCCTCCAGCCCCTAGGGCCTGGGCATGGAGTGAATCCCACTGGTCTCTCAGGCCTCCCCCTGCAGACCACCACTCACTGATTGCTGATTCCTGTTTCCTACTGTGCTCTGTCTCTAGTCTCTGTTATCCATGTCTGTCAGGTGCCTTATTCTTATTCACACCGGAGAATAATTCCTGTTAGCAACAGCTAATGTGTAGAGATCTCCAGATGTACAGCTGAATCTCTCTGTGAGATACAGGCGTCAATTGTGCCTCATACAGGTGCCTTAAGGACAAAAAGGTCTGTACTTATCAAACATCAAGCCCTTACACAGGGCAGCAGCTTGAATGTACCTGCCCCAGTCTCATAGGGATGGCCCTATTAGGAGGTGTGGCCCTGTTGCAGGAAGTGTGTCACTGTGGGGGTGGTCTTTGAGGGCTCTTTTGCTCAAGCTTCCTTCAGTGTGAGAGGCAGGTGACTTTCTGCTGCTTTCTGGTCTAGATACAGTATTCTTAGCTCCAGCACCATGTCTGCCTGCACACTGCCAAGCTCCCCATCATAATGAAGATGGACTGAACCTCCAAAACTGTAAGCAAGTCACTCCAATTAAATGTTTTCGTTATAAGAGTTGCCATGGTCATGTCTCTTCATAGGGCTTACCTCACTGTCCTCTTTAGTTTTGCATATGAACAGCAGCTTCCTGGCAATCTTAAAAATACAAAGTGCACTTCTTCTACTGGACCCAGAGTCATCGGTGTTAAAAAACTCATCAATCTCTCTCCTAGATGGGGAAGGGTCAAAATAAGACATCCTTAATCAGGAGCGCTAAAACTTGAAGGCTTCTCCAGCACCGTGAGGGTAAAGATTTTGCTCATCACCTGATGGCTCTGTGCAACTGTCTCCGGCAGAGAAAACTTCGGACAATGGCCTGAATAACCACAGCTGAGCGCTCCCGCTCCTTCTGCTCCAGCCTTTCTTCTCGGGCCTGCCGGGCTCTGTCAATGAACCATGCTCTAGAGGTCTGAGATACAGTGAACATGTCTGCAAAGCGACACAAGCCCTGTGAGGACAAGAGAGCAGCTGGTGTATCACTGTGGACATGTGATGTAGGGGCTTGGGTGTAAAGGGAGCAGGCACCTGGGCAGCCACAGAGGAGCTCAGCAACCTCCATTCTCCCACAGAGCTCATAGCTCTCCTGACCCAGGTCTCAACTTCCTACCAGCTCCTGTCTCACACCACCCACAGAGACCAGAGCAAAGTCATCACACTTCCTTAAGGGAAAGCCCTGTGCTTGGTGTAGAGTGTGTGTGTGTGTGTGTTGGGGGGGGGTAGCAAGTTTAAAGAGTACACAAATTAACCCATCCAGAGAGCACCAATTAACTCCATGTGTCAGAGGTTCCCAGACATTTGCCTTCTCTGCTATATTCCCCATGCTTAGGAGGCATTAAACAGCCGCCTTCCATCTTGACAGATAAAGACTTGAAGGAAGAAACTTACATTGTCATTACTTTGGTCACCCATTCACGCAACAAATGTTTACTGGTGTACCTACACTATTGCCCAGAAACACGTAAAAGAAAGATTTTTAAAAGATTATTTAAAATGTTGAATTACACTTTATTTGAGCAAGAATGAATGAGCAAGCATGTGTATGTGAGCCACTGTGCATTCCCGTCATGCCCGTGTGAAGAGGGACAAGTTCTGTGCTCTGTTCTCCCATCTACCACATGAGGCCTGGGGATGGAACTCAGACTGCCAGGCTGGGCAGCAGGCCCTCACCTGCTGCCAATTTGCTCACAATTTTAAAAAGTTATCATTGTATATGTGTGTGAGGTGTGTCTGTGTGGGCAAGCATGTCATTGTGCATGTGTAGAGATTAGAAAGTAATTGGAGGAGTCAATTTTCTTTACATGGGTTTTGAAGCTTGAAATCAGGCTGTCAGGTCTACAAGACAAGCATCTCTACCCCTGGTCCACCTTCTCCTCTGCTCCTCAGCCCCCTCGGCACCCCAAGGTCTTTCTTTACAAGTTACATTATTGAAGCCAAAGAGAGCCCTTGATGCTGTAGCAGAAGCCCCAGGTTCAGTTTCCAGCAGGCACATGGTCACTCACAACCACCTGTGACTCTAATTACGAGAACTGATGCCTCCCCGTGGCTGTGTAGGTGCTGCACACTCATGATGCACACACACTTTCAAGTGAACACTCCAGATACATAAGATTATACATCTCTTTTAAAAATTGTGTTTATTTTTATTTTGTGTGTGTGTGTGTGTGCACGTGAGTCTATGTGTGTGAGCATGTACATAGATGGAACATGTATGGGTTAGAGGACAACATGGAGTCAGTGATCTCCTTCCACCATGCAGATTCCAGGGATCAAAGGCCAACAAATGCCTTTACACCCACTGAGCCATCCTGCAGGCCCCCTAGGTCTTTTTAGAAGAGCTATGTTTTTTGGTTGTTTTTTTTTTTGCTTCTGTGTGTTGTTGTGTTCCATGAGTGGATGTATGTGAGGACTGAAGTTGATGTCATGTCCCTCCACTGCTCACCATTGTATTTAAGGCAGGGTTTCTCACTTGAGCCCACTGCTCATGAATCACTGGTCTACCTATTTAAAGTGGCCTCCGAGACCCCATTTCTGCCTCTGAAGTTCTGAGGTTACCGCTGGATGCCACACCTGCCTAGCACAGGTGGATTCTGGGAACCTCAACTCTGGACCTCTTGTTTGCATGGCAAGGGCTTTTCTCACCAACCATGCCTCCAACAGCCATGACAGCCCATTTAACATGGACAGGGACACTTGTGACCAGGCCACACAGGGGAACTGTGTGGGGCAGAGGTGGGAACTGGTTTTCATCCCAAGTGGGTGGCTTTGACTACAGACATACACAGCACTGACCCACTGAGCCTGAGTGATTTCTTTAGTTACCCCAAAACATGGCATCATCAGCCCAAATGACCAAAACATTAACGTGAATCACAGAGAAATCCAGACTTTTGAGAAAGTATCCTTGACCAGGTTAACTCATTCAAAGCAGCAGTCACTTTGAAACACATCTAGAATAAAAGGTAGAGCCAGATTCCTGTCACATGGACATATTCAGGGATCTCTAGCCCCTTCCCTACCTGATTCACACCTGTCAAATGACACCAGAGATTTGCCTACATACTAGGCTATCATCAGCAATACTCAAGGATACATTGTTTTGTGCACAGTAATGAAACACACTACTAGGAAATTCCCACTACAGCCAGTCCCATCAGCATCTCCTGAACAGACCAGCACAGTCTGCTCACCACAAGGAGAGGAGAACCAGAACTAGAGAAGTAGCCATGTTCCTAACTGTTCCCTCTTTCCGCCAGGCATGGACAGCTCACCTGAGGACCTGCCTGTACAGCGGAGATGCTAGGTGACCATCAGTGACCGGGCACAGCCTCTGGCTTCAGAGGAGTTGGTTTTCTGGCATAAGAAAAATTTAGAATTAGTACTGTTTTACAGGTGTGGCAATCCAATATTACTGAGTGTAAATAATATAATGTGGTTGATTTTAAAAACCATCTAAGGACTGGAGAGATGGCTCAGCAGTTAAGAGCCCTGGCTGCTCTTCCAGAGGATCCAGGTTCAATTTCCAGCACCCACATGGCACCTCACTTCTGTTACTCTTGTTCCAGAGGATCCAACAGTCGTATATGCAAGCAAAACACCAATGCATATAAAACTAAGTTATTTAAAAAAAAAAAAAAAAAACTTCTAAATTCTCTTTAGCTAAAGTTTCTAAATGTCCCACTACTTCAAAAGTAACTCCAACAGGTGACACACGTTCAAAACTAATTACCCTTCACATACTTTCAATGCTCTGGAAAGTGTTTATGCATTAGAAGTGAAAAAACAGGCTGCCTGTGAAACAACAGGATGCCACTTCTCAGTGAAAAGGCAAAGTGAATGCACACACACGGAAACCATACTGCAGTGAAACAGGGCTGAGAATTCAGCTTTGCTCTCTTGGTACGGTAGAAGTGAAGGGTCAGAAACAAATCCAACGGGCCAATTTGAGTAGTGGGATTATGGGGAGACCTCTTTTCACAGGAAGAAAGAGGCGTGTGGGCCTGAGTCACATAGACCTGGTACCAGTTCCTCATCCCTGCCCCCGCTCTGTCAACCCCACTGGTAGAGAGCCTCAGAGTCCTGAGAGGGGACAGGTGTGGACCATGGTTCTAAAGAACTGTTAACAGAGCAGTTACAAAACCTAAGGAGCATGTTGTCTTTACAGACACAAAAGGGTTTTGTGTTTTGACATTATTTTCAATTGTGTGTATGTCTGTGTGTGAAGATGTGAGTGCAGTGTCAAAAGAGGCTGTCAGATCCCCTGGAGTGTGGAGGCAGAGGTAGTCATGGGCCGTGCAATGTGAGGGAGGAACTAGAGGCCTCTGCAGGACAGCAAGTGCTCTCAACCACTGATGTCTCTCCAACCTGTTCATTATTATTTTTAATCTTCCCATTTGCACCATTTCATTAAGCCGTTTTCCTATCCTCAAATGAGCTAAGGTTTGTCAGGCCCAGTACGTGGGACATGAACCCCTGGGCCTATTGTTCAAACCGTGAACAGTCAAGCTCCTGGGCATCTTAAGGGAGGACTACAACACCAAGTCCTCTCCTTAAGATGGCCCTACTAGCGGCTTCAGAGGTGGCTCTGTGACTATGAGTGAGGGCTCTTCTTGCAGACCACCAGGGTTCCATTTCTAGCACCCACAGCTCTAGATGATCCAATGCCCTCTTCTTGCCATGGGCATGAACATACATATACACAAGCAAAACACTCATACACCTAAAAAAAATTATAAAAATCTTTTTAAAAAGAATAAAGAGATCCCTAGTACCAGGCAAGACAGGGAGCAGGAGCCCCCTCCCAGCAGAAAAACAAATGACTGCACATAAACGGTACCCAGGATCCTTGACGACCTCCCAGCTTTTGCTTCTCCCCAGGACCTCCCAAGATCTGATCCCTTCCCTGGGATTATGCCCATGGAAAATCTTATACATTGGCTTCTATTTACACTGCACCACAGTCTAAGCTCTGTGCTTTCCTCCACTCTTCCTGTAGCTCCTCCACTTGTACAGTCCATGAATCAAGACGCACAACTCACTATTCCATTCTCATTCCCCTGAAAGCCACAGACTGTAACAACAGACCTGAGAAAAATGACCCTCAGGCCTTTCTTGTCCTGATTCTACCTCTCTTTTCATGGTCACTTAAGTACTCTAGGCCCCCATTTCCTGAGACTAATAAGAATGCTCAATCTCAGGGTTGCTAAAAAATTGGACAAAACAATCACCATTCTTAATTTAATCACTGCAGTATTGGGATTAGGAATAAACAAGGAAATATTAATGACCAGCATCTGGAGGTTCACTGTATCTAAGGAAGCCTTACTACACTGTCCTCACAAAGCTTTGGATATGGTTAGGAAAATAAGAGTTATATAGGTAGGAAGATTAGAAAACAGGAAGTTGATAGGAATCAGATCTGGAAGGGGAACACCTCATGTCCTCTGTGTCTCACCTAATAAGGGCAGCAACACTGTGCGAAGATCAATTCTTGCCCCTCCCCAAACACACTTAGTCTGGGCTATACAATTAGTAAGCAGCAGAGCCAAGCTTTCAATGCTAACAGATAAGATTTGGACTCTGCATTACCTCTATATTCCCAGGCAACCTTCTTAAAACCCATCTACTCTGGATGAGACTAACTTCAAGGAGAGCAACAAAACCGCAGTGAAGTAAAATAAATTCACACTACTGAGAGATTTTCCTTTATGGCAGAAAAAGCTAGGTCGTTGACTGGTCACAATTTAAGGGCAAATCACATAACAAATACAGTACAGATATTTAACTAGCTAGTTCTTTACTTCAGCTCTATCTTATTTGGCTATAATATCCAATTTTCAAAGCTCAAGAACAGGCAGAAGGTATTAGATAATTCAAGCTATTACTCACAGAAACCTACATCGAAATGCAGACAGGGCACATAACTTGCCAGTGTCCTCCGGGTTCTTCCTGAATTTGTGCCCCAACGGAATTGCTTACTGGCAAGTCAAACAGACAAGATTCAGGATTCCCTCACTCACAGAATAGCAAAACAAAGAAAAGTTGGGAATGCCAGGCTCCCTGGTGGCTAGGCTTAAGTCAAAATATGGTCAAGTTTTTCTGTATTAAATGTCAGGAACCACACTAAAACGTATTATAAAATAATCTCTATGAAACAATTTAATCACTCCATTTACAAAGGAGGAAACTGAGAATCAGAGATGTGACTGGATTCACCCAAGGTCACCCAGCAAGCGCACAGAACTCGAATTCCACTTCGGGTGACTCCTAAGGCCCAATGCCTTTCATCTGGCATCAACATCAACAACCACAATAACAAGTCCGTCTCGCCTTTAATTAGTTGGCTATTAACATCAGTTGCCTCAAACAAGAAAATCAATGGTAAGGGGCTACGGAGAGATCCCTGGAGCCAGAAAGTCAGCCCCTAGAACCTGCCTCTCGGATTCCACTAAACCAAGATTCGGCCCCTAGACAGCCTCCCTCGGCCCTTGGTCCCGCCGCCCAGAGAATCAACCATCTTGTTCCCACTCGCTACCCACAGGCCGGAGATCTTTATCCGTTCGAGGCCCCTACGCTCGGGGTCCGGGCCGCAGCCGCCGCCGCCTCAGCCCGATACCCCAGAGTTCGGCCAGACCCGGGGCAGCGGCCGAAGCCCGGTCGCCATCATGCCCCGGGTGTTGTGTTCCGAACTCCGCCTAGAAGCAGTTATCCAGTTCCGGGAAACAACAGTTCCGCAGTGTCTTTGCCTGAGAAAGAAAACCTCTCTTCATCTTGTTCTCTTCTTTGACTGCCGAAAGGAAGAAACATTCAGAAGTGGGATAAATGCCTGACTCAGGCATAGGAAGGTGGAACCCACCCGAGAGGGAGTGGCTGAAAAGAAAAGAGGGTCCATTGGGAGCTACAAGGGACACTTTAAGAAGGGTCACTCTGCGGGGCGGAAGTGGGGTGTGGACAACGGAAGTGCCCGCCCCGGCCCCGCCTCCGCCCCCTGCCTTGAGTGAGCTGGGTGTTTCCTGCCTTTCAGTCCGGATTTGGAGACTCCGGCGTCCTCCGACTTTTCATGGTGAGGGCGGTGGCCGTTGTCAAGGGGGCTTCGGGCCAGCGAGGGCGGCAGGGGGCGGCGAGGCCGAAGGGGTGGGACTCGCTGGACCCAGCGCGGTGGGCGGTGGGCGGTGGGCGCGGTAGCGGAGGGGTGCTGGGGAGCGCGTGCCGGTGAGGTCGGGACGGGGGAAGGGCTTTGGATCTAGAACTGGGGAGTCTGCGAAGGGGCGTTCGGACCTGGGGAGATGTGCAGGGTGTTGAGCGGACGGACTCTGAGTCTTGAGTGGTGATTGGAGATGGGACTGGAAAATTGATAGAACAAAGAGACGGCGTCGAAACCGAGGCTCGGGGTGGGAAATGAAGATTCGAGGGCGAGTGGAGAGGGGCGAGCAGGAAGCTTTGGCAGAGAGCAGTTGGCATCTTGGAGGCTGTCTTGAGAGTTTAGGTTTCAGGCAAGACAGGAAGGGGCCTCCACGATCCTCTAAACACATCGTCTGGAGCGAGATGACTGTAAATTCAGTGTGTGGAATTCTGGGGAGGGATGCCAGGTGTCTGAGGTCAGGGTATCTTGTAGTCTCAAGTGGCATCTGGGTACCTGTCTAGTCACTTCCGTTGAGGCCTTAGGTGACCACACCTCGGGATCCAAGGGTATCTTGCTGTCTGGGCTGTAAGAAAGTTCCTGTTTACCTGGGATTCTCAATGGTCTGTTCCTTGAATGGTTCTTTGTCTTTCGATGGGAATGGGCAGAGAGACCAATGCCACCCACTCCCTGGAAGATGAATTCCAAACCGAAGATAAATGAGTCAGCATGTATTTGGTTTGATCAGCTCTGTTTTGTGTAAAATAAGGAAAACTTTGGCAAAAGAAGCCCAACTACCACCAGTAGCTCTTCAGCTGGCCCCTAGCCTCCAGGCTAGCAGCATAACCTGGGGGCTTGTTCAGAGCTGCCAAGTTTTCAACCCTAACTAACCACAGACAGTCTGGGCACAGGGCTCATCAATTTATTTTTACAGACTCTGGAGGTGATTAGTGATTTGGACTGTGAGATGGAGGCATTTGATATCAGTCAGCCCTTGCACAGTTCTAATTCTTGGCTTCCCTAATAAAGCAGGGTTGACAGTATCCTCTCTAGACTGTTAATAAAAGCCCATTAAAAATTAGCAGGAGAACCGGCCGGTGGATGGCATACCTTTAATTTACCGACCAAGTTCCAGAACAGCCAAGGCTATACAGAGAAACCCTCTCTTGTAAAGCAAACATACAAAATATTAGCAGGAGAATGCCTTTTAGCCAGGCTCTTGGAGTTGGTGGTAATTGCCTTAGAAGCAAGTTTTCAAAGCAAAATGTTATTTCTTCAACCTAGTTTGGTTCAAGTGGAGCTACAGCCTTTTTTTCTACATTGTAGCAGAGACCTCAGTTTAGGGAGGTGTTAAGTTTCCCTGGGGGAAGAACTCCCCTTAGATCCTCCTGGCTATCAAATAAATTGACCATGGGAATCACCTGAAAGCCTTTTACCCTAGTGGCTGGCAGCAACAGCTGCTGCTTGTTAACTTTCTGGGTCTCACAGGCAGGCACCAGTGTTTGAAAGCACAGGTTGACTCTAGTAGCTTTGATTGAAAACACCTGGTCTTAAGGAGCTTCGGGGTAGAGACGACACTTCTAGAAGTAGAAGGATTAGGCAGGCCCATGCTTTAATTTGGAGGGAGGGTGCAGTATTTGGAATATTACAGCTTTAACAGTCAGTTTCACCAGTCGAGAAACTGAGACTTTGGTTCAGGGCTCTTGTGCATATCGAACAGAAAGTGACGTCCTGAGAGTGCAGACTAGGGTCTTTGGATCTTCAGGTCTGTCTCCCTCGGCTCACACGAGGGATTTGGTTATTTTCTGGGTGATTTTTGTTGTTGTTTTTTCCTGTCTTATTTGACTGGCTTTCCCCTCAGGTCAATAATTCTCTCCTTTGTGCTCATTTTTTAAATCTTTTCAAACATGCAGTTGGCTGCTTCCTGCCTTAGGCTCTGAGGCTGTGCAGTGAGACTTATTTATGAAGTGCTTTGGTTGGTTTTTATGGTGCAGGTCAGGAATTCACTGGGCCAGCAGAGTAAGAAGTTAGTGAGCTTCTTCAAGACCACAGAGCTAATTATAAGTGAATGCAGGAGTACTGAACCTTTTAGAACAGAGGCTGGTCATCTTGGCCTAGCATTAGAATCAGCTGAGGGAAGTTTAAAAAATGTACAAACTCTAATTGATCTTATAATTAAAAACCAGGAGCCAGATATTGGGGGAAAGCTAAAAGATCAGAGAGACAGAGAAGCAAGCCACAACCAACTCTTGTGATTTTTAATGCCTTTGTCCTTTAGTAATTCATAGTTGGAGACAGTCTCAGAAGAGAAGACTGTGATTTGAAACTTGGATAATCATAGCTTGCGTGTTAACCACCCCTGGCCATACTGAGTGCTTTCTGTTCACCTGGCCAGTGTCTCATAGCTGAGACATTCGGGTGTCTTGCCTGTGTTCCTGCCCCTACAGAGTGGCAGTGTTGGGGCCTTGCACATGGGTCTAACAACCAAGTCCTTAACTACATGTTACTCTTCATCTTTTTTTCCCCTTTCTTTACTTACATGTCATAGCTCTAAATATACCGAGCATCATGAACAACCCAGGGCAGCATCATGACCAACCCAGGGCCAGCCAGACCTTGCCCATGTCCTTTGCTTGCTTGTCACTGACCCTCTATGGGCCATAGAATGGAGGTGACGATCTCTGCCTCTCATGTTGTATCATTGTTCTGTGACATAATCAGCATGCAGCTGCACAGATGCACATTCATGAAAACCCAGCCATCTATATCCACAGAAAGTATAGTTCTTCATATGCAGTGTCCACACACAAGTGCACAGGTGTGTTTGTGTCTCGTTCTGTGTTTCGTGTCTGGTGCCCTGCAAGATGCTAGACTGCTTTCACAGACTATATATTTTCTATTTATGTGCACGCATTTGTGTGTGTGTTATATATGTTATAAGTTTATATCTGAAAGGTTGTGGAAAAGTATTTACAATTTGGGACAAATTTCTTTTTACACCCCCACCCCCTGCCCGCTCTCGCACACACCTGTAAGCCTTTCTTTTGCCCTCGAGGTCATCAAAGTTTTGGAAAATGCTTTATTCCTAGACTTCTGGCATTGGCGAACATTGTTTCTGGGGGATGCATGGCCATGACTGTTGATACTGCATTTCTGGGGGCTGCCTTGAAAGCTGTGGGGATGTGTGCAGTGTTGTGTTTCCTTTGTGCCTTAGACCCCAGGAGGGCCCTGCCTGAGTCTTTGAAACCAGCTTTTGGGGTTGGTTTGTGTGCCAGTGTTTGTGTTTGCGTTAGCTTGCTCACTGAGCCATAAGCGGGAGGAGTCACTTGAGGAAGCCCCTGCAGGGGACTGTTCCTCCGTTCCACCCAGCAGGGCTCTGACCCAAGTCCCCCAGCTGTGATTTCTGGCCACCCTTGAGGGTTGGGGATGGAGGTAGACATGCCTGGCCAGCACTAGATAACCGTGAACTGTGTTCCCATCACTTGTTCACTATCTTTGCTGTGACAGGTTGCTTCTGGTTTGGTCTCCTGCCAATAAGAAAGATCATGCTTTGTCATTTATAATGTAATAAGCATTCACCAAGGAAGACTCTTTCTGATAGTAGTTGAAGTGTTGAGCTGTCGGTGCCCTCTAACCAGAACACGAGGAGCAAGCTGTGTGAGGTGTGGCTGGTTGCAGGTTGTTGCACTGAGAGAGGAAGCAGGAGTGGTCAGAGAAGTGGCCCTACTATGTGGGAGATGCTGTCAGCAGACAGCGAATTCCATCCTGAAGGTAGGCCCCCAGACCAGCAGAGCAGCAGGAGAGGCTGCTGTGCCATGCTGCTATTCTGGACAAGGCCAGTGTCCTTTGTGTGCTGAGGTGCGATGGTGGAATGTTGGTGTTTTTGTCCTTACAGTGTCACCATGTGATGGTGACATTCTGTGACCTTTCCAAGGCCTTCGGTGCTGGCAGCCCACAGCGCTTTAGAGGCAGCTTTCTCTTTCTCAGTTCTTCCCTCAGACTTAGGGAGGAGATCGAGCCAATCCTGGACATCCCAGGCTCTAGAATCTGATAGGCTCATATTAGAATCAGTTTCCTGCATTCCGTAAGGACGATCCCCATATCTGGAGGTGCTGTCTGGAGTGCTGTAGGGTCTTGTCTGCTCACACTGGGATGGATGGATGGAAAACTCCTTTTTCTAAGCTTGCCTCCTTATCTGTCTATCGCTTGTGCTCAGAATCGCTTTCCCCCATAGGACATTGTAGACCTGTGGGTAGGGGACCTGTGTACCTCACAAAAAAGCATGTTAATCTGGAGTTCACTAAAAATGGCCCTTTAGCTGCTCCTGTGTAGCTGTAAAGAAAGGCAGAGCAACCCTGGCATGGCATTGACTGCCTTGGCATGCCGTCTAGGTGTTGTTGATACAGATAGATTTAGAGGCGGATCATGCCAACAGGGTGTGCAGGCAAGCAA
>PVIH01003695.1:16492-123991 GCA_004025045.1 Sigmodon hispidus
GATCTGAGGGGTGCACTGGAGGGATCTGAGGGGTGCGCTGGAGGGATCTGAGGGGTGCGCTGGAGGAATCTGAGGGGTGCGCTGGAGGGACCTGAGGGGTGCACTGGAGGGATCTGAGGAGTGCACTGGAGGGATCTGAGGGGTGCATTCACCATTTGCCCCCCCACCCCACTTAGTCTCTGATTTTAAGAGAAACCAGAAATGAGGGTTTTCCCCTCTGAGTTCTTTCTTGAGCTGTCAATATTGAAAGTTTTAAATGCAGTGTGTATATGGACCAAACCGAACACTGCCTGGAGCTGAAGGGCATAGGGGGACCTGGTGTCTGACCCCGTCTTCTCACTGACAGGAAGAGATGTCAGGAGAAAGCGTGGTGAGCTCAGCGGTGCCAGCGGCTGCTACTCGCACCACCTCCTTCAAGGGCGCCAGTCCTAGCTCCAAGTACGTGAAGCTGAACGTGGGGGGCGCCCTCTACTACACCACCATGCAGACGCTCACCAAGCAGGACACCATGCTGAAGGCCATGTTCAGTGGGCGCATGGAAGTTCTCACCGACAGTGAAGGTGAGTCCAGCTGCTGGTTGAACCAAGTGCCACACAGACATGCTAGCGCTAGAGGACATTTTGTCTGTCGGGAAGTCCAGTGTTCAAGAGTCGTTGTACATACGCTTGTGTGCAAGAAGCCCTGAGAGACTTGGGGAGACTAGCTTGGTCTGGGGGGTGTGGTCAAGGCGGGCTTCCTGAGGAAGTGGCCCTGGAGCTGAGACCGGACTGTGAGTAGGAGACGCTGGTGTAGACAGAACTCC
Organism: Sigmodon hispidus; assembly: GCA_004025045.1. Lineage (NCBI taxonomy): Eukaryota > Metazoa > Chordata > Mammalia > Rodentia > Cricetidae > Sigmodon > Sigmodon hispidus. Next base: position 17,295 of record PVIH01003695.1, read on the forward strand.
CTGTCTAGCCTAGCAGGCCTGCTGTATGACTTTGAGCAAGATTCTTCTACTCCAGGCCTCAGCTTGCTTCTGTGGAACCGGAGCTAGGGCATCTTCCCTTACTGGTTCTCTTGCAGGTAAGTGGGGTCGCAGCCCCAGTGTGCTGTGCTTTTGGTCAGAAAACTGCTTAATGAGTGGGAGGTGCCCCTTACTGCAGAGTGTTTGTGGAAGTGAAGACAATGGCACCCCAGCTTCAGGAAGAAGCAGATGTTATCTGAGAGCCAAGATCATTGTGAGTTTGGTCCTCCCTGTGGCGTCTTGGCAGCCTTCTGAGAGGCCCTGAAGGCCAGGGAAGCGTCTTGAAGAAAGCCCTCATCTGGGTGATACAAGGCCATATTGCAAACCAGACAGGGTTCACAGTCCTCGTCACTCAGCTGGACAGTGTCTGTGGACCAGCGGGCCTACCCCTGTTGTAGGTGAATGCTAAGGGTAACCCAGCATCTGGGGAAGCAATGTTGTCACCAACACGCCAGTCATGTCATGTGTAGCCATCAGTCACTCTCAGTCTGGCAGTTTATGGCCATCATTCCTGTTAGTCCTCAGTGTTTCCCTTGGCTGTGGAATCAGTTAATGCTTTTCCAGAGCTATGAGGCTAGCAAAGGGGTGCAGCCATCACCACCAACCTAGAGATTCTCTGATTTTTATTCTCTGTGCTTGGGCATGAGCCCATCACCCAAGCCACATCACAGTGGGTGAGCCACTAGTTTGCTGCCAGAGCCCCTCAGCCTGGAGAGGCCTTCTGACCTCAGAATCACCCCTGCCAGGCACATCTGTCCTGGTGCCCTTGGGGGGAACACTGTATACTCTGACCCATGACCCACACACTACCCCAGGAACATTCTTCTTAGGTACAAACAGGAATAGACTTACTGCATGTCAAAGATTCGCCCTGATTGGGAGATCCCTTCACTGCCAGCTACAAACAGAAAGGCTAGTGCTGGACACACAGTTCAGCTTTGCAGAGGACTGAAGTTGGTTCCTAGCACTCACAGCAGGCAGCTCACAACTGCCTGTAAGTCCAGCTTCAGGGTGCTTTCTGGCCTCTGTGGACACCACATGCATGTGCTCATAAGGACACACAGACACTGTCTTTAAAAAAAAGATGTCCTAAGGAACAGCTGGTAAGGGACCCACAGTAGGCCTTCTTGTGAGAGGGGGAGGAGGTCTCTGAGTCCTGCCTGGCAGCGGATGTGCTGTGTTACTTGGCATCTCTGGAGCATGGCTCAGAGAGAGGCTTGAGAAGTAGTCCTGTGCCACACTGGTGGAAGCATCACGTTTGTCTGAGAGCTGCACTGTGTGCTCATAATTCCCGAGTAAAGAAGAGCCTGGGCATGGGGAGGACCCCGAGGCTGAGTCCTGTCTGTCTCTGTCACATGGCAGTCACAGCTGACGTTTGCAGAGCCTTTTCCTGGTGGCAGGTATGGTGCCAGTGTGCCCTTGCTAGCGTTTATTGGAATTGTGACATTGAATGAGTGGCCGTCTCTGACCCTCTTCCCCAGCAAATCCTAGCGGCGTGTGCCACCACAACCGGCTTTTGACCCTCTTCTCAACATACTTGACAGAGTTATGAGAGTACATGAGTAGAGTCACAGGGTCGCTCAGTGCTGAATGATTTGGGTCCTCGCATACTGGGAGGTGGGAAGGTGGAAGAGCCTGCAGACAGCCCAGTGGAAGCCTGCCTCCATGGGGGGAGGCGGGGAGCCCCACCTTGCCCTTCAGGAGTGGATTGCTGCAGTTTGGCATTGCACCCTCAGGGTGCCTTTTCTGACACAGTGGCCGTAGTGATCAGACCTTTTCCTGACTTCTCTGAAAAGCTGAGTTCTGCCCATGCTGGAATTGTCCTGTGAGCTCAGTGGCCCAGTAGGTTTGTGTAGCAGTTCCTGCAGTAAGAATTAGGTCCTGGGGCTGGGACGGTGCTGAGTGAAATGCCTGTCAGTTGTGCCCAGTTCAATCGGCAGCACCAGATAAAAACTGGGCATGGTGTCACATGCTTGTAGTTGTGGCATTTAGGAAGTGGAGGCAGGAGAGTTCAAGGCCAGGCTGGGACAGGGAGACCCTGTCCGCCCTTCCCCCACCTCTCTTTAGCACTGTCCTGCAGTGCTTCTGTCACACAGCACCCCACTCCCTGTGCTCAGATCTCTGCTGACTAACACCTTCAGAATTAGTGTAGACACAGGCTGACGCAGAGACAGTCTTTATGTTACCTGCACATCCTCTCAGAGGCATGGCCTCTGTACCTTGACTGTTTGCCTCTCTCCTTTAGTGGCAGCTGCTAGCTTGGCTTGAGCTTTGTGGTTCAGCTCCATCTCTCACCGAGGACTCCAGGCCCAGGCGAGCAGGTGTTAGGCTGCACTGGCACAGTAGGGCTCCAGGCGGATCCAGATTTTACCACCGCCCTGGAGGTTCTGGTAGTGTGACTTTGGATGCTATTTGGTGTTCTTTATTGCTCTGTTCATTCATTGTTCCGCTTATAACATCAGGAGCAAATAGCTCCTGCTCAGGTATTTCTCTGTGGTAGAGTAATCCCTTCAAGACACACTGCAGCTGATGAACCATGTCTGCTTGATGGCCCAACAAATTGTTTCCAGTTCCCAGGTTAGTGTGACTTTTCCCTAACACTAGGGATGTGGTGCGAGAGCTGGGACTTCCCTCTCTTGCCTCACAGCCTCCGGGGCTGCAGCAGTCAGCTCTTAGCCTGCCCCGATTGTCCCTCCCTGACTGGTCCCAGAAGCAGTTGGGTGATGACAGTGTCTCCCACTGCATTGGGTATTGCCGGAGCTTTCACCTGGGTGGCTGTGTCGCTTCCTATGTCTCAGTGGCCTGGCCAGCGCAGCACTTCAGCTGCGGCCACTGCTGTTCTGCCCTGCGGCGTCTGTTCCACTATGTGCTGTGCTGTGCTGTGCATCTCTTTTATTGTAGTGGGTTTGGCTGCATCTGAACCAGGCTCCTCCTTTTGGGCCATCAGCCAATTCCCAAATTTTGACACAGAGACCTTTTTTTTGGGGGGGGGAGGGGTTAAGACAGGTTTTCTCTGTGCAATCCTGGTACTCTGTAGACCAGGCTGGCCTCAGACTCAGAGATCCACCTGCCTCTACTTCCCTAGTGCTCGAATTAAAGGCTTGCACCCCCACTGCCTGACGACATGGGGCTTCTTCTTAGTTTTGAACGGTTGGCCTTATTTAGGCTTCTTTCTTACTAGCTCTTATGACTTGACCTGTGTCTCTTCCTCTACATTTTGCCTACGGTGTTTACCTTTTCCTCGTGTGTCCTCCTCTGTGTCTGCTGGCTGGCCCTGCCCATCTCCCTTGTTCTCCCGTCTCTTGGCTCAGTCTCTCTCCTATTTATTCTGTCTGCCCACCAGCCCCCGCCGCCGGTCCCTCTTCTGCCCAGCTATTGGCAATTCAGCTTTGTATTGGGCCAATCAAGTGCCTTAGGGAGGCAAGGCAAACACATCTTTACATAATTAAACAAAGATCTTTACATCGTTCAACAGATGTAACACATCTTTACAGTTAAATAGCCCACAATATGCGTCTAATTAACACTCTTTTTTCCTTTTTAACCCTGCTGCTGCTCTGTCGTAGTGTGTGTTTGGATCCGTCTCCTTGTGATTCTGTGTGTAGGAAGACTCCTGACTTAGCTCAGTGGTCGTCAGTGCCTCTGCACTTAGGAACTGCTTTTACAGTAGGGTCTCTTTCCTCCCTCTCTCCTGTCCCCTCACTCCCTCAGCCCCATCCACCAGCCCTGATCTCAGAGTCTCAGATAAGGACTGTTGTTATGACCTGTGTGTAGAGGTGATTTTGGCTGTCACAGCCGGGGGCCGGGAGTGCTGCTTGCAGTGCCCTGGACAGCCTCGATCTCACAGATGCATCCACTTGACCAGTAGTCCTGCCTTGAGACTCTGGCTCTCGGAGTGACTGTGGAGCCTGGGCAGGCTGAGAGTTGTAAGTACCTGAATGTGCTGAAGAAAGGCTTCCCCAGCGAGGGAACACTAGTGTGCTTGCATGAGGTGGGCCCGGCAACACCCCGCCTACGGGAGCCTTTTGCTTTGGTACCCTGAAAGCCACACTGACTTTCCAGCACCGATGATGTGCTGCTGTGTTCCTGTCACAGACCTGTAACTGAGTGCTGGATGCTTTCTGTCCGTTCTCTGCTCGTACCTGTATCCCAGCACTGTGCATTCCGTCTGTAGAAGACACCTGCTGCTGGACAGAGCTTAAGGGAAATTCTGAGGTGTGAGTAGGGAGGTGACAGAGCTGGGGTTCTGAGCCTCTGCTTGTCACCGCTGTGTAGGCACCGAGGCATCCTGGAGCACAGTCAGAGCTGGGGGCTGTCCTGCCATCCTGGTGTCCTGATGGCCCTGGAAACTGTCCTAAATGTTGTGCTTCAGTAAATACGAGCTGCTTGATGGCTGTCTGCTGTTCTCCAAGCAGGCTGCTGAGCTGACCGGGAGGGTAGATTCCTGCTTTGAGAATTTCAAGTCAGAATGCTAATTGAAACCTCCTGGAGAGAGTGCCTGGCTCCTTTGCCCTTATTTGTTCAAAGCATGCCTCCTCGCCAGCATTTCCTGACGTTCCTGAGCCGGAGCCCAGTGTCACAGCCCGCCTGTTAGTTTATGGAAACTCTGGGCTGTCGCTCGGGTAAAAGAATTGGGGGCTCCTGGCCTTTGCCCAAGCAGTTGAGCTGGTCACGCCTGGAAGGCAGGACTCGGGCTGGCCCTTCCTGTGAGCAGTTTGTCATTGACTGCTATGTCTCTTGAAGCTTGAGGGTCATTCTTAGTGGCTGAATCCTGACCCCACCTCTACTTTGGAATGCCACCAAGCATTTTGGGAACTCTATATCTGTGGAAATGCAGAGATTAGCCTCCCTGAGAGGGGCAGTTGAGGAGGTAATACCGCCATTCCATACTGTCCCCTCATTTACACTGAGGAACTTGGGGGCTGTAGGCTGGGTGTATGTATTCAGTTTACACGCATTTACATGTTTTACTTGCCTTTTGACGGGTTGAGAACTGTTTAACTTACCACCCTTTAAGAATGAGGAGATTGACAGAACAATCTGAATTTCTGGCTTTGCTTGGAATGCTAGAGCTTAAGAAACCCTGGGCTCCCTTTCCTTCTCAGCCACTTTGGCCAGATGGGTGGAGGCCATACTCGGGGGAGAGGGTGTGCTCCCTAGCCAGCCTAGCCTGGACCACGTGGCTGCACACTCGGCTGCTTTCTTTCTCTGGGTTGTGTACAGTAGAAAGTGTCTGCCTGTCTCCTCAGACCCAGAAGAGGTCTGTACGGCTCCTGGAGTCACTAGGAGGATTGACCTTCCCAGCCCACCTTGTAGCACATGCCTGTGTTCACAGAGGGGGCATTTTTTTCATGCTCCACTGGAAGCAGTGGTGTGGCATCCCCTCTGGAGAGGGGCTCTGGAGGGAGGCTGCCCTTAGAACAAGGTGCAGGGGCAGAATAAGCAGTCTGAGGATGTCAGGAGAGGACACGGGATGGCCTTGTCGGGCAGGATACAGAAGAGCTCAGTCAGCACCAAAGCCACACGAGGCTCTGGGGGCAGGGGCAGAATAAGGTGGCCAGGTGTGGGACTGGACATGTGAAAAAAGTACTTTTCTTGCCCTCTCCCTGGCTTAGGGTCTGCGGACTCAGGGGGTCAGGAGTAGAGCCGCCTGAGAGTGCTCCCAAGAGGGAGCAGCTCCGGGCAGTGGGAACCCAGGAAGTGGAATTACATCCCGTTGCCTGCCATCGCTGTGTGGTCTGGCTCACCCATCTGACTCCTTTAAAAAAAAAAAATTTGAGCCGTATTTATTTTTTTATACATATGGCCATTTTTAAAAGCCTGCACGTATGTCTGTGTAGCACATGAGTGCCCAGTGCCCACAGAGGGCAGCAGAGGATGCTGATGCTTTGAGACAGGACTGATGGATGGCTGTGAACCACCGTGTGGGTGCTGGGAATTGGAGCCAGGTCCTTTAGATGAGTAGTCAGCGCTCTTCACGCTGAGCCACCCCTGCACCCTGACTGCCCGTGGGTTTCCCACGCTCTCTCCCCTTTCTGCCTGTTTTTGTGCTTTGTCTCCAGCCTCCAGGCCTGGCCTCCTAAACCCCTTCCAGAGATGCCACATCTCAGGAGGGGAATTTTCAAAACCAGAGGGCTGGGGCGGGAGAGTGCTGAGGACAGTGGTTAGCAGAGGGTAGGCTTGGCCTTTCCCTCCATGCCTGGTGCTAGCCAGCAGGTGGGACATCCTTCCATACCCAGTGGAAAGCTCGTGTCTCTTGTTGACTGAGCCCTTCGGTGGCAGAGTCTATTCTGTTGCTGTCACTAGCCCAGGAGTGGGGATATCGGCAGGCTTTAGCTGCCCTGGGGTCTCATGGGACTGACAACCACAGAAGTTTGGGGGGATTGTGTCCAGCCATGGTGCTCACCTCCTATGAAAAGCACCATGTGACTAGTTACCCTGTCACTCCACTGCAGGCTGGATCCTCATTGACCGCTGTGGGAAGCACTTTGGGACAATACTCAACTACCTTCGAGACGGGGCTGTGCCCTTGCCTGAGAGCCGCCGGGAGATCGAGGAGCTGCTAGCGGAGGCCAAGTACTACCTGGTGCAGGGCCTGCTAGAAGAGTGCCAGGCATCCCTACAAGTAGGCACCCTCTGTCTGTCCCTCATGAGGAACACCAGATCTACTGCCACCTCCCCCATGGGCCCTACCTCATTAAAACATTGGGAGAGCCGCTTTGCAGAGTAAGCCTAGGATCTGCTGAAGCAGGATGAACACAGCTGTCAGGAAAGCATCCCCACCTGCAGGGTTGGTCCTCTGTGCCATCCCATCTGGGATGCTGTTGTCTTAGGGATATTTGACAGTACTTCAGAAACACTGTCAGCCCTGCGCTGCAGGAGCTGGCTGAGCTCAGATCTCTGTTAGTGCCTATACAGTCACATCATCTCATGCACGTTGCAACCCTTCTGACTCCACCGGGAGGCTGACTTCTTTCCAGACACACCTCCTTCGCTCTTCACTGAGGCAGGACCAGTGACAGCCAAGACCACAGAGCCTCAGAAGGTTCCTTTATGCTATGATGGGGTTGTGGTTGCACCTTCCCTGAACCTTGGGCCTGTGTGTAGCCCTCACTGGAACGGTATTCATAGTCGTGAGTTCAGAGTATTGGCCTTGCCACACCCGTTCGCTTCATTCTTACATTTACTGACATCATGCGGGCACACAGCACTACATGGTCAATAGCTCATGCCACAATATCCCCCCATATCTGCTGCTGTGGGTCCTCAGCTATAGTCACAACTGACTGGACCTAGAGAAAATTAGAGTTCCCCCTCCCCTCTGCTGACCGTCCATGCTCCTTCTCAGGAAGAGTTTAATCACAGCTTTGGGTTAGACAGTGTCCTGACTTCACCCTGTCATAGTCAGTCCTGCTATGCCCAGGGCATTTTGTTTGATTGATTTCTAATTGCAGGTCTATCCCTGCTTGATCCCAAAGTCACAGATGCTGGACTGTCCAGATGGCCCCAAGATCCTGTCACCTTTGTGCCAGGACATGTCCTCTGGCTCCTCTGTCCTTCATATTGTGCTGCCCTTGTTTGAGAAGGTGCCACAGCTGTTGCTGACTGTCTGCTCCACATAATTGGAGGACCCTTGGCTTCTGTTGAGGCCCAAGGAAAAGCTACATATGTGGCTGCACGTCCTAGTCTTCCAGGCCCTCAGGGTTGGATAATAGACCGACTGTGCACAGGGGAGGATGCCGCCCTGTAAGGAGCTCTCTACTGTGGCTTTCCGAAGGCAGAGGCAGGAAGATCACGGGTCTGAGGCCAGCCCAGGCTACTGGCTCATTAAAACCAGAGAAGCCTTGTACTTCTTGTCTGGGGTGTAAGCTGGCTGAATGTTAATGTCAAGCCTGGGGCTGACAGGCTTGGGGGACTTGGCTGTCCTTATGGCAGTAACACATCTCTGTCCTCTGCTGTGCCTCCACTGCAGGAATGCAGACCTTTCTCCTGCTGACTGAGATGGCTCTGCCCTCATCCTGGCCCCTAGCCTGTGGTCCCCAGGATGGTTCCCTCACATGGGCTTTGCATCTGGCTCTTCCCCTCTCTCAGCTGGTGTCTGCTTGTCAGCTCAACCTCTGGCTGTCCTCTGACACTTCTCCCATTCTCCTCTGCCGTCACTACGGTGGGTTGTGGGGGCTTGTGATGCTGTCACCTGAGCAGAGAGAGCTGTGTCATCCTCCTGACCCGCTCTTAATTTACAAGCATAGAGTGTCTTCCTCTCCTCCCCCCGGGACTGTCCTGTGTCTCCTCATCGGGGCCTGGTTTCCTGGCTGGCCAGCTTAAACAGCTGTGTGCCAGGCTGACCGCTGGGCTGAAAGCATGTTTTGTTCCAGCAGAACAAAGATACTTACGAACCGTTCTGCAAGGTTCCTGTCATCACCTCCTCCAAGGAAGAGCAGAGACTGATAGCGACTTCAAATAAGGTGTGGTGAGGCCTGGGAGTGGTGTGTGAGAGTGTGGGGATTGTCCGGGCCTGGAGAGACTGTGAGTGTGTGTGTGTGGGGGGGGGGGGCTGTGTTTTAAGCTAGAGTCCGGGTTCTGAGTGAGAAGCCCCGTATCGATCCCTTGTTGTCCCCGCCCCTAGAGCACACAGCACCCCTCCTTCTGAGGCTCTGCCTGTGCCCAGGGCCTCTGGGAAGCAGGACACTGACTGACTGCCTAGTAACTCTCCTCTCCCTCCCCTTCCCTTCCCTTCCCCACTGCAGCCCGCCGTGAAGTTGCTCTACAACAGAAGTAACAACAAGTACTCCTACACCAGGTGAGCGCCAGCCAGCAGTCAGCCCAGCCGGGCTCACACTGGGAGGACCCTCTGCGCCTTAGCTGGGTAGATGGATGGGGAGGTCGAGGGACCTGAGGTGAATCCACCCTTTGTGCTGTACCGTTGAGTGCTTCTGCCATGTCCACAGTGTACAGCCACCGGTACTGTGTCATCTTAGGGCACTGCTCACCCGATAGTGGTCCCTCAGCCGCCGGTACTGTGTCTTCTTAGGGCATTGCTCACCCAATAGTGGTCCCTCAGCCACCGGTACTGTGTCTTCTTAGGGCATTGCTCACCCGATAGCGGTCCCTCATCTGACCTGTCCTCCAGCAGCTGTTAGCCTACATCCCTGCCTCTGTAAATGTGCCTGTGACAGAACATATTGACTATGACCGACCCCTTCCCTTAATGTTCTCAGGTCCGTGCACTGTAGCATCAGTTTATCATTCTCCTTCACAGCACAATGCTGCTTTATCATAGAACCAGCCAGGTTTTATTCGTTCATCAGCATGGGCATTTGGGTTGTTTGCAGTTTCTGACTATCATGAGTAATGCGGCTGGGAATTAAAGCTTTGGTGTTTCTTTCTCTTAAACACTAGAAGTGGGCTGCTGGTCATCTGTGACTGGTTCAGTTATTGGGGACTGTTTAAACAATTCCACCTGCAAGTGATGGACGTTTCTAAAGTGCCCTTTGCCTCCCAGGAACATGGTCTGGATGTAGGGATTTAATGGGTTCATTAAAGACCCACAAACTGACTTAGGATGGAGAGTCTTCCTTGAGCTGGATGGTGGTAGTGCACTTGTTTAGTCCCAGCACTTGGGAGGCAGAGGCAGGTGGATCTCTGTGAGTTTGAAGCCAGCCTTGTCTACAAAGTGAGTTCCAGAACCAGGGCTACCCTATCTCAAAAAAAAAAAAAAAAAAACAAAAAAACAAAAAAAAAAACCCAAAGTAAGTAAGTCTTCCTTGGACTTTGCTGTTATGTAACTCATGGGGCTTGGCAGAGGAAGGAGGGGGCAGGCTCAGCAGCTTGTCCCTAGAGGCCGTGCCTTCAGTAATCTCCCTGGGCCTGTGGAGGCAGAGCATGCAGCCATAGGTTATGAGACCCAGCTGTAGACAGAAGTTTGTTTTTCTCTGTCCTGCCCGCAGTCCTGTAGCTACTTATAAACTAATCACTCAGAGACTTGATATTAATTACAGACTGTTTGGCCTATGGCTCAGGCTTTTTGCTAGCTAGTTCTTACATATTTAATTAACCCATTTCCATTAATCTGTGTGTCACACATTGTGGTGATGCATATTTAATAAAATTAGTCTGCAGTATTAGAGTCAACTACAGAGCCGAGCCATGAAGGTCAGGGAGTGGTGACCCACACCTTGAATCCTAGCTTTAGGAATGTGGAAAGAGGAAGTTAGTTAGGAGAGCTGGGCCCAGGAAGAAGAAAAGTTTCCCCTTTCCCAGATGCTTCCTTGGTGGGCTGAGGAGAGAGAGGTTTGGAATCAGGATTTCATGGACAGGGCTGAGAAATTGGTAGATAAGAAGTGGCTGTGCTTTGTTTCTCTCTCTCTCTCTCTCTCTCTCTCTCTCTCTCTCTCTCTCTCTCTCTCTGATATTCCAGCTTTTCCCTAATATCTGGCTCTGGGTTTTCATTACATGCCAAATAGAATTGATGGCTTTACCTGTTTTCCATTACATCTTGCTTCCCGGCAGCTCTCAGCATCTCCTCCGCTCCCCCCACACACACACACACCTTTCTTCTCCCTGTATCTCTCTTGGCTGTATCCTATCCTGCCATAGGCCAAAACAACTTCCTTATTAACCAATGGTAGCAACACATTTACAGCACAGAAAGACCATCCTACAGCACCCAGCTAGCTCTATTTATACATTTTTGGACTTGGACAGTAAACTGACGTCTTTGGGTTTCCTTCTCCTTCCTCGGGCAGTGGACACTCCAGAGCCTTTCTCAAAGGCTCCCTAAGGAAATAGAGAGCAGGAACCAGAGGGGCCTGTGTGTAGAAGCACTAGGTAGACATGTGTGGCGGCTGCAGCCTGCGCTCACCTTCCTTAACGTTCTTTGCAGCAATTCTGATGACAACATGCTGAAGAACATTGAGCTCTTTGATAAACTCTCCTTGCGCTTTAACGGGCGGGTCCTGTTCATAAAGGACGTCATCGGGGATGAAATCTGCTGCTGGTCATTTTACGGCCAGGGTCGGAAAATTGCGGAAGTCTGTTGTACCTCCATCGTCTATGCCACAGAGAAGAAGCAGACCAAGGTGAGAGCCATCTAGGTGGCCCTGAGTACACGCTGACACGTTGCCCTCCCTGCCCCGAGTGTGTGCTGACATGTATGTCCTCCCTGCCCCAAGTGTGTGCTAACACGTATGTCCTCCCAGCCTGCATCATTGGACTAGGGCAGGTCTGTATGTAGGTCTCAGAGAAACAAGTGTGGTTCCTACTGACACTGGGCAAGCAGAGATGGCCATGCTCCTGGCTAGCTCTGGGCAGTCCAGGCAGAATAAGGTTTGCTGTTGCCCCCGTGTGCACCCAGCTGCCAGTGCCTTCTCCATCTGGCGTTGCTAGCCCTTGGCTATCTGCTAACCTAGGTCTGTTTCCTACTGTCACAGGCTTCACACGCCGTACTGTTTAAATTATTAATTATCTGTAGATGTGTATATCTGCATGTGAGTGCAGGTGCATCAGATTCCTGGAGCTAGAGTTACAAACGGTTGTGAGCCACCTTACATGGATCCTGGCAACCAAACTCAGGCCCTCTGGAAGAGCAGCCAGTGCTCTTAACCCCTGAGCCATCCCCAGCCTCCCTTTCCAAGCCACCTGACTTGGTCACTGAGCTGGGAATTGGATTTATCTGTGCATCCTTCTCTAAAGCCAATAGTGTCTGTCCCCCTTGCTGAGCTGTCCTACAAAGCTGGCTAATAGGGCAGAGTGCTGCCGGAGCCAGCTGCCTGTCAGAACTGCACTCTTGGCCTGCTTGCCCACTTAGAGAGAGGGTGGCCTTTCTGCCTGCTGTGCATTGTCATCTCTTTCCCACCCTAGGAGAATCTGATTACCTGTAGCGTTAACTATGCCACAGCTCTAGTGGCCGCGTACAATTCGTCAGTCACTGAGTCAGCTCACTGTCATCTCTGCAGCTTTGGGAGATGCGGTTCTCTGAGCTCCCAGAACTGACAAACACTGATGATAGGAAGACCTTTTCATTAATGGTGAACAATTGAAATAGCAGGATCTGACAAGCGGAGATCCCTTGTGACCGTGGTTCCCCATTTGCTCCTGCTCCTCCCCTGCACAGAGAGAGGAGCCTATCCTGAGGTAGATCCTTTCAGAGAATGCTTCTGAGGTAGCCATGGGGACGGTGCTGGGGCTCTTTGTTTCAAACACGGCCTGCCCACTGTGAAGCTGCATCAGGCTCTCACTGCTGATCTAGATGTGGATATCTGCATGTGAGTGCAGGTGCGTGCATTCTTTTTTTTTTTTAAAAAAACTTTATTTATTTATTTATTTGCCTTGGTGTTTGCCTGGAACTGGAACTACAGACAGTTGTTAGCTGCCATGTGGGTGCTGGGAATCGAACCCGGGTCCTCTGGAAGAGCAGACAGTGCTCTTAACCGCTGAGCCATCTCTCCAGCCCCCGGTGCGTGCATTCTTAAACAGTCCAGTTCTCAAAGGGATTGAGCAAGCACATGCTTGGAGCCCAAGCACCATAGAGAGGCAGACGTCTCCAGAAGGAAGCCTGGGGTTTTTTGTGAGGCTGGTTGGTTGCAGAGCCTGGCTCAGGGTCAGGACTCTGCTTGTCTTTCTGGCTCCTTTGGTGCTGACCAAAGGCCTGGGTTTCCTGGGTAATTGGTGACAGCAGACCTGGTTCTCCTTCCTCCTCTTCCCCAATCACTGAGCTCTGTGGGGCCCACAGGAGTCATGTCTACACTGCCTGGTCTTCTGGGGTCTTGCGTGCTAGTGACTTGATGACAGCATTCCAGGTCATCATCATCACGTGGCCCTATGGCTGCCTTCTTTGAACCTGGCCTGTGAGAGACCTGTCACCGAGCCTGCTGTGGTCATTGTTCTCACTTGTGCAGCCCTTGCTTTCCTCCTCCTCCTCCTCCTCCTCCTCCACCACCACCACCGCTTGCCGCTGCTCCCGCTGCGCTCTCCCGGGAACGGAGATTTTCCTGGGTCTTCACAGTCCCGAGTAATTTAGAGCCATGTCCTAACTGCTTTGAGTATCAGTTGTGGGACAATAGGTCCTGTCCAGCTCCTAGGAAACGGTTTCTTGTTTCTGACCTTGTCCCCCTCCCTCCCTCCCTCCCTCCCTCGGCGTGTGGATGGGTCAGAGAGCAGTCTGTGGGAATTGGCTTTCCTCTCCCCGTGTGGTTCCTGGGAATTGAACTCGGGTTGTCACGCTTCGCACCTTTCCCCGCTGAGCCGTCTCGTTGACTCCAGTGTATATTGTTTTGGTTGTGCTGGCAGTTGCCACTGTGAGATTCAGGCCACAGGTTCCAGCCAGCCCTGTTTGAGTCGAGTGTGTCCCGAGGTTGCTTTGTGTGAGGGGCAGATCCTGCCGCTGCTTCTTCCTCCACAGCCTTCGAGGACCAGCGTTGTCCGGGCTCTTGTTTCATGTGCTCAGCTTCCCTGCCTAGACCTGTGTCTGGGAACACCTGGCACAAGGCTGAACAGCAGGGGTTTGCCCACTCTGCTCAGAGCACAGCCCTCCACCAGAAAGGAAGGCATCACCTGAGCAACCATAGCCTCCGCTTGCAGCCGTGAGTCTGCTGGAAGCTCCACAAAGGGCTGTTCCCAAGTCTGTGACACTGTTGGCTCCCCTGTGACTGTCTGTCAGTCTAGGAGCTTGTTTAGCCTGATGGCCCTGCTCAGAAGTACAGTCTGAGGCGGTGGCCGAGTGCAGTCTGCTAATGTACCCACTGTGTATTTGGGGCACAGGTTGAGTTCCCCGAAGCCCGCATTTATGAAGAGACCCTGAACATTTTGCTGTATGAGGCCCAGGACGGCCGAGGACCTGACAATGCACTCCTTGAGGCCACAGGCGGGGCAGCTGGGCGCTCCCATCACCTGGACGAGGATGAGGAGCGGGAACGGGAGCGGATTGAGCGAGTGCGGAGGATCCACATCAAGCGCCCAGATGACCGGGCCCACCTCCACCAGTGAGCAGGGACGCAAGCCACCCTCCACCCTCCTCTGCCCCCTGAGACCCTGTGCAGGCTTCGGGGTACCTCCCACTTCCCCTGGAGTCTGGAGACACTTTTGTAATAAGCCAGATGATTATTTTGATATTTCTTGACAAAGTGGATTGCTTCTGTGTTGACCCAGGTGTGCACCCCTTGAACAAGCTGTGTCTAAGGGCTCTACTTCTCCTGAGAGCCTAGAGCCTGGCTTTCTTGGCTCTTGGAAGAAAAGTATGAATGAGTTTGGCATGTATGTGAGAGCCTTTGTTGCAGTATTTATTTTTATGGGTGTTGACTACCTATTAGGGCTTCTTAAGTGACAGTCTTTTAAGGGCTCATTTGACGGTTGTGAGAGGCAGTGTAGGTGGCAGCCAGCCCCTGTGTTCTGACCAACTGGGAGTCTGCTCTGTATATGGTGTTGTGACTAGAGCTCATTGGCCAATAGTTTCAGCTTGTAGTGAACAGGGGACTGAGTGTGGCAGCTCCCCCCACACACACACTGTCTGGCAAGGAGCAGAGCATTTCTAGGCAGTGAGCTCTGCTATCTCCCGTGGCCTTCCCATTGCTGGGCATGTTGACGAGCCTCATCCCGGGTCATCTGAACTCCTGCAGCCATTCCTCCAGACCACTGCCTTAAGGATCTGCTCCCTGCAAGGCCTCCTTTCCTCAAGTGGGTGCCTTGCCCTCGGTTAGGAGCTCTGGCACCAGGCAGAGATGGCACTAGGAGCTTACAGACTGACTCAGGGCATTTTCCCGCTCTCTGCAGAATAGAGCGGGCATGCAGATACCTTTAGGTCTTGTTTGTGTTGAGCATGTGTGACTGTTGGTGGGGACGTGTGACTGCGCGCCTGTGCAGAGGTGAGTTGTGACTAACATGGGTGATTGTGAGTAGACTAGTTATAAGGCAGGGTGAGTGCTTGATGAAGGAATTGCTACTATTTTTTAGACCAAAGGTATGATGTGGGTAATGTGAGACGTTTTTAAAAGTTTCTATTTTATGATGGTTTTTACTGCTCACTTTGTGTATGACCGTTGTATACTTTCTCTGGCAGCAAAGCCAACAACAAACAATCCCGACCAGACCAAGGAACCATGTACTGGGTAGATGCTTTTTACACAATGGTGTGGCAAAACTTTTGTATTGAGAGCCAAGAAAGGTAGTGTACAAGTCATGCTCCATGAGTTTTTATACTGTTGGGTTTTTAACATCAGCCCTACCCTTGGGTTTAACTGACTGTCAGTCCTGGTGTTATCTGTAGGAAATGGAAAAGCCATTGTGTACACTGTTTAAATGTTCCTGTGCAGAATGAGTGGGTAGCACAATTGCCTTGGCCTCTGCGCCTTATGGTCACTGTCTTGGCAGCTCTCTGTACCTTCCTCTAAACCTTGTGCCTGCAGCTTTGCACCTCCGCCCCCAGGGACTGTCCAGGCCAGACCTGGCCAACATTCCATGGTGCCTGACCCAGGGTCAGACGTTCCACAGTGAGCAAGAAGGCGGTAGTCAGCATCTCTACTTCAGGGCTGTCAGCCAGTCACTGACTTGGTGTAAAGAGTCAAGTTTTATTGCACACTGATGGCTCACAATTCAAATATATTGGGATTTTTTTTTTTTTTTTGCCCATAGTAACCCAGTTCAGTGTTTGTGGCGACAGAGGCCCACACCCCCACAGGTCCTGGCACAGCCTTTTGTTGCCTTCCTTGGAGGATGGGCTGTTTGACCACTCTGTAAGTCATGTTTCATTTAGGTACAACCTCCCATACCTGCTGCTGACTGCTGGTACTCAGCCCTCCCTCCCCCAGGCTTCTCATGGGCTAGAGGGTTCCACCCAAAGTCACTGGTCATGTTAGCACAGGGCTAGCCTTCCTGTCTCCACTGTAGAAACAATGCTGGGAGCTTTAGACGTGCTTATGTTGTACAAGCATCTGTGGACACATGTAAAATAAACTGAGCTTCTATTCACATCTGCCTTCTGCTCTTTTGATGTACAGCAAGGGCATGACCTTGTGGGAACCTGACCCGCTCAGTCCCTGCCAGCATGGAAGTGTCGTTTATCTAGAATTCCTTTACCCCCATGTTTCAGCGGCTTGACAGAGGTGCAGAGTCTGCCACCCACTCTATAATGACCTTGGTGTCCTTGAATTGGGTTCTACTGAAGACAGGTGGGTGACTTAAGGTTGGCTCTTGGGGAACATTGGATGCATTACTACCTGGCACCAAGCAGCGGAGGTCTGGCTTTACCATAGCATAGGTCCTCCTGGCACTTTAAAGGCATGGCTAACTGGATCAAATCCGCACTTGTTCAGTTGGAACAGAAATAGTACCTTAGAAGGCAAGGAAGGGTCCTCTCTGTCAGGTCTTCTTTCCCGCTGACACCTGAGGAAAGAGACACCTGGCTTTAGAGCCTTAGCCCTGGAGACGGAACCTACCCCTGGGAGCCTCCTCTGCCTTCTAAGAGACCAGCCAGGTCAGGAAGTAGTGCACAGAGACCCCTCAATGCACCATCCTCAGCCTTGGGTATGCATGGGGAAGATGGACTGTATGGCCACACCTCATGTTACTAAAAGATTGATTGCCTGCTTCACATTCATAGTGACCCTTTTCACTTGTCCCTGGCCGGGGCTAGGGGGCAACTATACTGTGAAAGGCACTCGTGAGCTATTTATATCTGCACACTGGGTTTTACATAGAAACTTAAATGTATATAGAAAATGCATTTCATAGATCCCACCCCCATCTGCTTTGGAGATGTTACTTCCTTGTAACATACCACCAAAAACCATCCTTGATTGCTACAACCCAGAGCGGGCTGTGAGGACCTTGTGACCAATGTGTGAGAACTCCGCCTCCAGGCTTCAGATCTGTGAGTCTCTGTAGACCTAGGCTCTTCTACATCTCAGGCTGGTACCTGAGCATACCGGAGAGCCTTTTGTGAGCCTGAATAGCTGGGCTTTAACACCTGTGAATGACAGTGCCTGGCCGCCCCGCTCACTCACTGCTAAGTTGCTATTTCAAGTGTCGTTGTGTTCCGTATATAAACATACATACCATCTAGCCAGCCACTCACCACTGTTAGCTGTCCGTTCTTATCCTTGTAGACTTGGTTTTCTGCTCCAGTCTCAAAAACTATCGTGCCTTCTTTGCCAGGACTGATGTAGAACTGTAAACTTAAAATACATTGAGTGACAAATTACTGTCAAGCTTTTTGGTCTGTGAGGGAAACTCTCCTAGCTGATGTTGGAATCCCTGCTTCATCTGTATGGCCAATCAGGTGGGCACCCGCATGCTTCTGTGGCTACTCTCGATCTGTTCAGCGATTCCTTACGTTCCATCAGAGCAGATGCACCCCTAGGTTGTAACGTTGAGGGCAGATTGAAGTCCTCTATTGGGCAGCTGGCTGGAAGAGGGGCCGTAGAGCACAGCAGCAAGTGGCTTATGTCCACACAGGCATGCTGGGTAGCCCGGCCTCACTTGGGGTTTGCACAGCTGAGGGAGTGCTCCAGCAATCTCTCTCAGTGCTAGTTCCTACCCCACCCCAAGACACCAGCCCTGTACCCTCTGGGCACACTGGGTGAGTGGTAATGGGTCTCCCAGAAACATTGGCACCCTCTTTAAAAACTGAAGATGACTTGACTTCTTCGTGTACCCTGAGCCCAAGATCAGGATGGAGAAAGGATTGTTCTTTGATACAGAGGCTAGGGCAGTCTCTGGAGCCTCCTAGGCCCCATTGGACAACACCGCCCCCCCCCCATCTTTTTGCAAGAGGAAGCAGGTGGGTCTCATGCTGGCAGGCTTATAACTGAGTAAGCCCCTACCTTCCTTGAACAACTCGGACAGCATGTTCCTTTTTAATGAGCATGGCTAGTTTAGTGGCCACCTCAAATATGTGCTCACACTGAAGAATGGCATCCCCCTGTGGAGACGGCGACAGAGTGGGTTCAAGATGAATGGTTTGAATATGGAGGTTCTGCAGGTTCAACTTAGTCTCAGCCACCACAGCTTGCTTCCATACCAGTGGAGGCTGGAAGTCACAGGTACCTTTTGCTGTTTGTCTCCTGGTGAAACATGAATGACCAGGATTCCATCTCTCAGGTTGCTAGTGGAGACACCTTAAGATAGATCCAGAATTTGGCATTAATAAAGAAGACGGGACCTGGGGAGATGGACAAGCATGAGGGCCTGAGTTTGGATGCCCAGCACCCACATAAAGGTGAGACACTGAGGACATCTGTAACCCCGGGGGTGGGGGGGTCAGAGGTAGGTGTATCTTCTGAGCCCCAAAGCTCAATGAGTGACCCCATTCCAACACATGAGAGACTCAGACACCACGTGACACTGCTCACCCACCTCTCAGGGCTGAGTACTCGATCTTCTGCTTGACTCTGGAAAGTTCCACCACATATGCTGCCCTCAGAGTGAGGAGGAGTTGCCGCTGCCGAGCTCTGAAGCCTTTCCTGTCATACTTGATGACCGGGACACCATACTGCAAGGCAATCAGTGTCACAGGGAGGGAGTGGAGGAGAATCCAGTAGTGCTGCCTCAGCCATTGAGACCAGCTCTTTTTTTTTTAATGTGTTTGGTTTGCTGCTTTGGTTCTGGAAGATTTTGATTCTGAATTCTACCTTACTACTACTACTACTACCTTTCCCTTCAGGGAAACAGGCTGTGGCTCCAGCCTCACTGGTCTCTGAGGCCAGCAGAGAGGAGAGCATATTTACTCCTGGGTTTTCGTAGGCAGATGGGAATCTCCATTCTTCCTTGATGCTTTTCTCCAGAAACCAAGCAGATGAGAGCAACCAGCAAACATTTGAGCAAGGGCCTCACTCATTCCACCCCACAAAGGCACATGTGATTAGAAGCAGCAGCCCGCCTGGGAACTGCTGGCAGCTGTGCTGAGTGTCAGTACTGGGGTCGTTAGTCTACTGCCCCTCACCAATATGGTAGAGTCTCATGGTAGAGGCTCTGGCTACATCTCTGTTTCATAGAAAAGCAGACGAAGATGGTTGAAGGGGTGACAGAATGCAGCAATGGCAGCAGGCTTTTCTTGGCAAACAACAGCTGGTAATCTTAATGCCCAGAGTGGCAGGCAGTGGGTAGTCCCAGCAACCCAGCTGCATGTGTTTAAGCAGCATTTCTAGACACTTGGTGGGGGACACGCCCTGGCCTTGGCCATAAGTGTCTTGGTAGAGGCTGCACACAAGATTGTTGTACCTGGATTTTCTCACTGCCAAGCAGTTGAAGCACTTTGGGATTTATGTCGCCTTCATCTAGGGCAGGAACCAGAACAGTAGGCATTGTCACCAGCTCTGTGGAAAGACCTGCTGCCCTCTGGGTCTGTGCCCCTCCCTGCCGAGGCCTCCCATGACTTACTCAGTCGGCTGCTGGCAAAGGGCTGGTTTAAGCTGTCTGGGTAGCCTTCCTTCTTCCCCTTGAATATTTCACTCGTGACCACCTTCTGCTGCATCTGGTAACAGTTGAGGGCATAGAGTAGGTGGCCCTGGGCTGATTTCCAACAGGAGGCCCATTACAAATGCCCTACTGCTTACACTGGTGAAGAGTGGCCTGATTTGTGGGTACACTTACACTGGTTCTCAGGGTGGAGGTTTCAGCTTCAGGGAATGTGGTGGCTTGAAAGGATACCCCCCTCAAGGTGTGTGGCACTATTAGGAGGTGTGGTCCTGTTACAGGAAATGTGTCACTGTGGAGGTGGGGTTTGAGTCTCATATGTGCTCAAGCCACACCCAGTGAGACAGACCACTTCCTGTTGCCTGTCTATCAAGATGTAGAAGAACTTTCAGCTCCAGCAGATCTGCCTGCATGCCACCATGTCACACCATGGTGATAATGAACTAAACCTCTGAAAATGTAAGCCACCCCAATTGAATTTTGTAAGAGTTGTCCTGGTCCTGGTGTCTCTTCACAGTAATGTAAACCCTAACTAAAACAAAGAGCGTCTCCTAAACCAGAGCCTACAACTCCTGCCCAGAGGCAGCTTGTGGCCTGCTGCTTGTATTTGTAAGTAAAGCTTTATTGACACATAATGATGGTAGTTATATGTACTGTCTGCAAGTGCTTCCTACTGTAACAAGAAAGCAATGGGGCATATAGCCCAGAAAGCCTCAAACCTGACCGACCCTGCAGCCCTTCACAGTAAAGAGTCCTTCAGCTCAGACAGTCCTGCCTCCACAGTGCGGGACCATGGTAACAAGGGATGCTAACTCCTCTGTAAGTCATGAGGATAGTGTGAGCCTTGTCTCATAGGTAGACGGTCAAAGTCGACTCTAGTACTAATCTGGCTTGTAAGGCTGGCCCCTACTGTCTCACCATGGCTTTCCACTCAGCTGAGACTCCCCGGCAGTACTTCCGGACAAGATTCCTCATGCACATCTTCCTCAGCAGAGTCGAAGCCTGTGGGGAGAACACACTTCTTCCCACCCACCTCACTCCACACGGCAGCTTTTAAGACAGGGTGGGATGATTTAAGTAAGACACAGGTATCTTACACTCAATGCAGCGGGTCCCCCTCCAGCAGGTCAGCACCTACTGAACTAGATTTTGCTAATTTGATCAGAACCATTAAAAAGGAGGCTGTGGAAATGAGACCAAGAGTATTGCAGAATGGGGCTGCAGCGGAGTCCAGGAATCTTAGAGTAGCTGCCACCATAGTCTAGAACAGCACCTCTCAACCTGTGGGTCATGTCCCCTTTGGGGGGTCACATAACAGCAGCGTTACAGTCATGAAGTAGCAATAATTTTATGGTTGGGGATCACCGAAACATGAACTGTATTAAAGGGTCACAGCATTAGGAGAGTTGAGAACTGCTGTTCTAGAAAATTCTTTATGGAACCGATGACAGGCACTTGGCTTCAAGACTGCTACAGTGTGGTTGGAAACGGTTCATTGTACTCTGACACGTGTTTGTAATCTCAGTGCATGGGAAACTGAGACAGGAAGGTTACAACAGCCGGCATTACAAGTTTGAAGCCAGCCTGGGGTATAGAGTTAAGTCCTGTGTTTTTAAATAGCTCTCTTTTATTGCCTGTGGTTGCCTGTGGTTTTATAACCCCACTGAAGAGTCCTGAGGCATTCCACTTCTTCAGAGAGCTTTCAGAAGCAGCCCTGCTGAGCCAGAGGGAAAGGGCCGAAGATACAGCATGTAAGCTCCCAGAGCTCCAGGCATCTGTGAGGACAGGCCAGCAGCCCACTTTAGACTTACATGCTCCAGGATACCCGGAGGCCTCAGCCAGCTCCTGTCCAGCACGCTCTTCGGCACGTGGTAGCGAAGATTCAAAATGTAATTCTTCCTCACGAGCACCACAAACTCCTCATTGTCAGGGCAGAGGGGTTTGTCACGGTTGATGAAACCCTTGACGAACCTCCGGAGGAAAATGACAAAGGTAAGTTGCATAGGCCTGGCACCAGCAATGTGGCGCCCCCACCCTACCACACCTGCCCCGGCAGCCTGTCTGTCCCACCCACACCGCTTTCTGTTCTAACTAGCTGGAGGTAGTTGCCAGTTAAATAGTGAGCAGCCTGACATGAAAGGACAGCTGGGCAGAACGGTGACAGATGACTGCAGTCCCCACAGCACCTTGTCCAGTCCCCTTTTGTGAGACTTGTTCACTTCGCCTGGCTCTGGAACTCCTCTGACTACATAGGGCTGTCACAGCACTCAGATGAGCTGTGAGCACTTGCTGCTCAGTCATGAGGGCTGCAGCTCAGATCCCAGCACCCACAGCAGGTAGCTCACTCAGCAGGAGCTCCAAAGGCCAGGGCCCTCTCCCGGCATGCACACACCTTTACCCAGAAAGCCAGGCGGTAATGGTGCATCCCTTTAACCCTGGCACTGGGAGTCAGAGGCAGGAGGATCTCAGAGTTTGAGGACAACCTACAGAGTGAGTTCCAGGACAGCCAGGGCTACACAAAGGAACCCTGTCTTGAAAAACAACAAACTCGGGGCTGGAGAGATGGCTCAGCAGTTAAGAGCACCATCTGCTCTTCCAGAGGACCCAGATTCCATTCCTAGCATCCACATGGCAGCTAACAACTGTCTGTAGTTCCAGTTCCAGGCAAACACCAAGGTAAATAAATAAATAATAAATAAATAAATAAAGTCTAAAAAAAAAACCAAAAAACTCACTCACAGGAGCCCCACCAAGCCCGTGGTCACTGCAGGGTGCTGGTCCGTGTGGGACCTTACCTCCGGATGATCTGTACAGCCCACTTTCTTCTCTTTATTTCTCTCCGAGCCAGGGCTCCACGCCAGTGGGCTTCTAACTTGGTGGCTGAAAAGAGTCCACTGCTGGCATTAGAAGGCTTTTCCAGAAGGATCCATCTACTCAGCACATGTCTGTCCACCTGAGGGCTCTGCTGGTCCCAGAGGTACAAAGTGGGGTGCATCCTGTCATTTTATATCTGCTCCTCAGAGCAGGGTGACAGCAGGGGCTGAGAGAACCTTTGTGGAAGCAGAGAGTTCCAGGAGGGATGGTCCTGAGGTCCCTCCTAGGGAGTACAGACTAGTTTTATCCCTGTGTTTAGTTCCTCAAACCCAATGTCTACTTTCACTTGCCACATTCAAAGATGGAGATTTGTAGACAATGAAAACTTAGGGCCTAGCTTGACTCCACATTTTAATATTTCTCTCTCTCTCTTTTTTTTTTTTTTTTTTTTTTTTTTTGCAGTTCTTTAGATTTTCAAATACCTTTCTTTCTAGGTCAGCAGGGTTTCTATTGGAGATAACATTCTTGTTACTCAGGGCCCAGGGGCTGCCAGAGCATGGTGTGAAGACCAGCTGCCCACTTAATATAAAGTTTTATTGCAATACTGTTAAGTCTACTTGTTTACATACTGCCTAAAGCAATTCTGAACAGAAGCAGAGCTGAGTGACCCACAGATGGAAATATTCCTGTCTTGCTGACCTCTGTCATAAAGGATACCTTTGAAAAGAAGTAAAAGTGTACCTCCTGTTGAATTTTAAAAATTCAGAAAACAAAACTCCAGCCACAAAATATCAACACCTGTCAAGCTACAATATTTAGAGACATCCATGGATGGTAAAACTATAGGGAAAAAATGGAGGAGAAAGAATCACAAAATTCAACAGAAAGTCTAAGAAATGGAATGGGAACACTGCCTGAAAATGTCATCCCAAAAGCGTTTAAGTGATGGAGAGGAAATTACTCTTAGTGGCTGGAAAGACAGCTCAGTAGTGAAATGCTTTACTCTTGAGGATCTGAGTTCAAATCCCCGGTACCACACAAAAAGCTGGGCCTAGCATTTCGCGCCTGTGACCCCAGTGCTAGGGGACAGTGGGGGCAAAAGGGTCTCGCCAGACTATCTGGTCAAGTGAGTCAGCTCCAGGTTCAATAGACCCTGTCAAAGATTGTCAACATTGACCTCTAGTTTCCATGAGCATACACAAGTGCTTGACACATTATTTACATGTAAAATCTGCGCATTGAACAAGTGTAGGTCATTAGGCCATGATCTGAGAACTGGGGCTGGCTCGGGCCAGACAGGAGACGGCTTATCACACGCTCTTCTGCCCACTGCTCACCTGCTTGTCTCTTCCTTACATATTCTCTCCTTCCCAGGCAGCCTTTGTATGTAGCTTGGATTCTTGAAACTTAAAAATAAAAGTTTTTGGTGAATTGGCTTCTGTGTCTCTGATCCTGATTTTGAGAGGCAGGAAGGAACGACCCCTGGAGTGGCTCAGTCTCGAGAGCCATGCTCAAGGTGCTGGGTATTGGAAAGAGGAGAGCAGCTGGTTCCATTAGGCCTGGCTCCTTTCCTTCCGCACAGCATGAGGGAGGGGCGCAGGGTAACAATATCCAATTCATAAATCATCCTTGGAACCCGTCCTCGGCACATCTCAAAAGGAAGCATGCAAGCTCAGATACAGGTGTCTGCTGGCCTCAGGACATCCCATGGAGCAGTGTGAACCCCAGGACACCCCTCATCACCCCCCACACACACACATAGTGAAAGGTCCCACCCGAGGCCAAGTTCACAGAGGGTCTTGCACTCCACCAACACAGGCTCTAGCAAGAGATGCTGATCCAGGCCCTGGTGCCTGGCTAAGCCAGTGCCTGTGTCTCAGCCAGGTAAGCGGCCATGGGTACCTGCTGCTGCAGGAGCAGCTCAGTGGTAGCGTGTGTACTATCAAACCTTGAAACCAGACTGGCCCAAGTTCAAGCCCGGCTCTGCTGCAGACCAGCTGTGTGATACTCAGCATCTGACCAGTGTCTGTGTGTCTCAGTTTTCCGGAACATGACATGGGAGGAGCAGTACCTACTCACGGGCTTGGTCTGGAAATAAGACTGTTGGCCAAGGACCCCAGCTGCTTGGTATGCACAGTGCTCAGGCCACTTTGGACTTTCAGTTAGAGAAATACCTGGTTCCCCCCATCCAACTCTTGCCTTTCAAAAAAACATCCCTGCTGTAGCTTTGAGGGCACACCTGTTGCCATCAGACACATAAAGGAAGTTGTGGAGCCTGGACTGAGGAGGTTGGTCGCCCATGCCTTTGCACTTTGGCATGCCTTAGGGGTGCAGTCATAGAATGAAACAGCCCAGACATATAACCTGTCTATACCTGCCCTCGGAGCCTATCAGTCCAGAGGTATCCCATTATAGTCCATAACCCCACACCTCACCCCTGGTTCTTTAGTGAGGGCTTTGAACACATCTCACCCCTAGTTTGAGGTTTTTCTCCCCTCCACCCCCAGCCTGGTTAAACTTGTTAATTTCTCTTGAAAGTGGGACAAAAAGAAAATCATACCTAATTGATGTTTACTAAATTCAAAGGCGTCTTCAGTAGCAAACAGGGTTCTGGGGAAGCGAATGAATATTTTGGTTCTAGCAAAAGTAAAAAGAAATGTAATTATTGATTGGTCAGTTGCCACCCACAGTGGTTGGGTAGTGTCCTGCTCGCAGTGCATGTCCAGTCAGAACATTGCGGCCCTTGTGGGGGAGTAGCTGTCTTCACAGGTGGGATTGAAGTAGATGCAGTGGGAAGACAGGGTTAGAGTAGGCCCTAAATCCAGGCCCTAAATTCTCCGCTCAGAAGGAAAGGACATGGGAACCAAGCAGGCAAGAATGCTGCTGTCAGTTAAGATCAGGAGCTTCCAGAAGTGAAGACCTTCCAGATGGAACCTGCCCTGCCCATACCTTGATTTTGGACCCTGAGCTGTGAGAGAATGCATTACTGCCCCGGATGATTTTTTATGTAGCCCTAGAAAGTGAATCCACCATGTACCTCAAGGTGTTTAATAGTTATGCTTCAGTGTTCAGGAAGGACAATAAAGGATGCCAACTACACATAACACCTTGTGCTGGAGACTTTCCAGAGCAGCTGGGGGTGGGGTGGTAGCACACCATGCCCTGTGATACTAATTCCAGGCTTATAGAGTGGGGGTAGATCTGTGTGGCCCTCTCAGGGATGTGTGGATGGATTAATGAAAGCTGAGAAAGGTACCAGGTGGGCCTGAGCTGGCAGATAGCTCAAGAGTAGATCCAGGGTCAGGCATCCCTGAAGCAGGCAGGCCTGGCGGTGTAAGAACTGGTCTTCTTGAGACTTGAACACAGTTCTTTGCAGCCACACTATCTCTGACCAGAATGACTAAAGAAAGGTACAAACCCAAAGCCATCCTGGCTAGCCCGAGTGAGTGCCCCAAAAGTATTCAGCACATGGGAAAGATCTCTGTTCCAGATGCTGGATTCCTAGGGTGGTACCCAACCTTCTGGAATACCATTCTGGGATTTTTAAGAATGCAGCAAGGGGGCTGGAGAGATGGCTCAGCAGTTAAGAGCACTGACTGCTCTTCCAGAGGACCAGGGTTCAATTCCCAGCACCCACATGGCAGCTCACAACTGTCTGTAGTTCCAGTTCCCAGTTCCAGGCAAACACCAAGGCAAATAAATAAATAAAAGTTTGTTTAAAAAAAAAATGCAGCAAGATGAAGTTAGCTCTCTGGGAGGTGCTGAACTCATGAGAGCAGCGAGAAGCCAGCATAGGCAGGGTCCTAGCCTGGCCCCTCTTCATTTACCAGTCAAAGGCTCTGCTCAGCAGGGGAGCCAGGCTTATCCACGGCTTCTTTATACATGATTCTCACCGTAACCACTCAGCTGCATTTAAATTTAGTGAGTACCAGAACTAGCTTGCAAAGAAAGTCTCCCCAAAAAATCATAAGACAATACCAGGATGTCCAACTCTAAGACTGCATGCAGCCATGGATACCAGTGAATGAGAATTAAGATTTTTTTTCCATTTCAATTAGCAGTTCTCTTTGGGAACTTTGTAGATGACAGCACTGTACCTCCATGTCAAAGGCTGGCAAGCCTCTTCCATGCAGATCAGTGTGTAAACTGATAAATCAAATAGATTAAAAAAAACAAACAAAAAAAAAAAAACAAAAAAAAACAGATAAATCTGTTGAGCACAAGGAAAGACAGTTTGGGGGACTCCTGGCCACTTACTTTCCTAACTTGTAGTCCTGAGGTTGGTAGCCAATATACTTGATCAGCCGCTCAACACCCTCTCCTGGGGGGCCATGCCAGTGTGGCCAGGTGTCTGGGCACAAAGACTTGTACCTGCCAGGAATGCAGAAGGACATAAGCCATGAGGACACTCTATATTACCCTCCACAACACCCCCAGAGGTCTCTTAGATCCCCTTGTAGTGTATCAGCCACTCATGGTGCCCTAGTTAGACTTTAACCCTAACCCTCAGCAATGCACATGGGCTGTGAAGGAAAGGAGTGTTCTCAGAGCTGGGCCATCCCTGGACACAGCCAGACGACTCGGCCTGTATCTCCTGGGCAGCCTGGTCCCTCCCCTCTCCTCCGTGGTCTCTGCACCCATATCCCTCCCTCCAGGAAGTAAATTGTATGAGGGCAGAGAGGTGTTACCCTGCCCCTACGATGGCTCAGGAGGCATCTACAATACAGGACGCAGTGGGAATTGGCAAAGACATAAGATGAGGCCTGGTGGAAACATCAGGTGTGGAGGTGGTGACAAGTGTCAGGCATGCGTTGAGAATGCAGTGGGCAGCGGCTGTGACCACCCAGTGGGCAGCGGCTGTGACCACCCAACTTCTTCGCCTGATGCCAGATTAACAGGTTTGGTGAGTATTGGTAGCAGGTAGACAACAGGCAATGGAGGCGCAGCTGAGAGGCACAGGGGGAGGGTCATGGATGCTTAAGCTCCAAAGAAGCCTTATAATGAATGGGTTGAATGTTCTGGAACAGCCAACAGTGCAAAAATTTTGACTGACAAAATTGGCCATTTTGGGATGCTTACCCCAAGAGTGTATATCAGTCATCTTTGTAGAACGCTCACATGCTGCCAAACATCAAATCCACTGTGGGTGTGGCACTAAACCTTTATAAACACCATTTTATAAACACTAACTTCTGTGGGTGAGAGAATAGGTCACAGCCGTGAAGCTTGGGGAGCATCCTGACCTGGTCCGGGTGTTTGGATCCTTCATCATTGTACCCTTCACTGCCCAGGACAGGGACACTAACACTCAGAGTCTGGATAGACAGTTTGCCCCTAGGCAGCGGATCTGTGTGCCCAGCCTGTCCCCTGGGCTGAAGGAAGTTGAGTTAGGGCTTAGGGGACTCAATAGGAAATGAAAATCTGGCTCGTGGTTTTACAGGAGAATTTGTTAGCATTTTTTTATATCATAGTTCTTACACCTCAGATCCGGTCTCAGCTCCCTAGGGAATGCCATCTGATTGACCACACTGTCTCCAGTTTTAAGTGCTGGGGCTCAAAGAGAGCCTCACCTTTGCAGGAAATGCTCATACTTGCGCCTATAGGCAAAGCCCGCCCGCCGCACACGCAGGTGCTCCATTAGCCCCAAGTACTTGATCTGATGGCTGATGAGGAAGTCGTCAAACTTGCCTTTGGAGAAATAGAAGAGTGAGTGACCAGAAAATCTCCCTCAGCTCCACTTAAACCAAGGCTGGGTCTAGCCACAAAAACCTGTTCTTAGGCCTCAGCTGTGTTTCTTAGGTAGAGGGATATTATAGGGAATTCTCGCTTCTCCTGATATAACAATCCTGAGGCCCGCTAATGCAGCCCGGAATCTCGCAGGGGCAACAACTGGCCGAAGGGCTACTCTTGGCACCTCTCTAGGGAGAACATAGCCAGGCTCTGTCAGCTTATGCGTCTTCTGTTCACCGCTGCACCACCTGTCAGGCTCTGCCTGGAGAGCTTAGAAAGTGCCCAAGAGTCGCAGGTCATTTTGGAAGACTGTTCACTGCTGTAGAGGACTCTGTCATCTGTCACTTTGACACCTGTCGGACATCACCAGGCTCTAAGCAGCACCTGCTTCCCCTGGACCATCAAGCACACTCTTCTCAATATGTCTGTCATCTCCTCTTTCCTTTCCTTTTCTGAAACTTGGCATTTCCTTCTGCTTGCCTATGCTTCCTGGGTGCTGGGATTAAATGTTTACCATCATGCCCATCTTTTTTTTTTTAATGGTTTATTATTTTTTTATAAACTTTATTTATTTATTATTTTTTATTTATTTATTTGCCTTGGTGTTTGTCTGGAACTGGAACTACAGACAGTTGTTAGCTGCCATGTGGGTGCTGGGAATCGAACCTGGGTCCTCTGGAAGAGCAGACGGCACTCTTAACCGCTGAGCCATCTCTCCAGCCCCTCATGCCTACTCATCTTTTTTCAAAGGTTTATTTTACTTTTAAGTGTGTGTGTGTGCGTGCCTTGTATGATTGTATATGTGTGTGTGTGCATGTGTTTGTAAGTGTCTTTAGACTCTAAAACAGGGCATTGAGTCTCACTGAGCTAAAATTACAGACAGTTGTGAACCACTGATACAGATGCTGGGCTCTCTGCAAGAACAGTACATACTCTTAATTTTAGAGCCATCTCTCTTGTGTGCGCGCACGCATGTGTGCGTGTGCGTGTGCGTGTGTGTGTGTGTGCGCGCGCGCGCGCGTGTGCGTGTGTTAGGGGACAGCATCAAATGTTAGTCCTCATTTCCTATCGTTTCAGATGGGTTGCTGTGTACACTGGGACACCAGGTTGGCCTGTCTCAGCCTCCCATCTCTCCGTAAGAGCACTGCCATTACACACATGGATACTGCATCTGGCTCTCTGTGGGTGCTGGGGATTTGAACTCAGATCCTCACGCTTCATCCACAGAAGCTCAGCCTATTCTGTTGTTTGAGAAGGGAAGAAGTTCATGTTTGAGGATGAGGCTTGGAGACTGAGGTTCTTGACCCACGAACGGCCCCATGCTTTGCTCCCCCTGTCCTGAATCAGGGCTCAGGATCGGGAACTCACTGGGCTCTTTCCTCTCGTTGGGTTTGATGCAGCGGATGTAGGAAGGCTCCTTGGAGATGAGAAGTTCCAGGAGGCTGCTCAGGCTGTTTTTAAACTGAGTCCCAACCTGTGCAGGGAGAACACATTGCATCCACACGCAGCTCGGGCTGAACTCTGGAGACAGAGCCCGGGATGAGGCTCCAGCTGAGACCTGGATTCTGCCTCTCTTGCCCACAGACTGGAGACAGTCCTGTTCTGGGAAGGTCAGTTCCCATCGCCTTGGAGCTTGCCAGACAAGAGCAACTGGCTTCTAAGGCTCATGAGGATTTCTCTAACAATGGATGAAACACAGAAATGTGTCCTCTGCTCAGACAAACACTGGCCCAGCCTCTTCACCTACGAGTGTAGCCACAGTATTATGACTGGGGTCTGACATGTCCTCAGAGGCTCCTGTCCTGAAGCTGTGGCTGCTATGAAGTGATTGAAGGTCTCTGGCCTCACTGACAGAAGAATCACTGATGGATACAGAGCCCACGGTGCTGGGGTTGGTGGGGTTTTGGTGTCTTTAGGAAGGGCGTGGGTTCTTTACAAGGCGGGGTCTAGTCAGGGGAAGTAAGTTACTGAAGTTGTGTTTTGAGGAATACATTTCACTTTAATCTCTTGTGTGTACTCCACACACCTTCTCAGGCATGGTGTGCCATGCCAGCCACAACCAGAGGCTACGGGAGAGCAATCTCTAAAGCTAAGAGCCAAATCATCTCTTCAGTTGTTCTCCTCAGAGATCTTTGTGGGATAGTGCTGGAAAGCTGCCTCAAGCATGTGAGCACCTCATGGAGCCGCCACGAGGTCCAGCCCCATCTCCTCCCCAAGGGTTCCTTCTTCATTTGACGGCATTTTCTTACATTCTCTCCCTCCTAGACTGTAAGCCCCTTGAGGACAGAAAACACCCAGCCCGGTACAATTCCTGTACAGCAGGTGTTCAGCGAACATCTGCAATGGAATGAACTGACTGATACAAAGCTTACACACACATCCATTAGAGGAAAGCAGAGGGGCTTCTGGGGGGGCAGGTATCGATAGATTACTCACTGTTCCGTGACTTTTATTCCCTTGCTAAATTCATACCAGCATCTCTCTGGACTCACCGTTGGTGGCCGCCTCCGGTTTTCAAGCTCTGCCACCAGGAAACACTCCCTCAAGATGCTGTTCTTGGAGCCGCACAGTACCTGTGTGAAGAGGGGCCAGCATTGAGCTTGCTGCTCTGGAATCTCTAGAGGCCAGGAGACAGCAGAGCCATCTGCTCTGTGGGCACTTGAAGATACTCCTTACTTTAACAGAGTGGGAAGAAACACACGAGGGACCAGGAGACCCTCGGTCCACGCTCAGCATTGCCGAAGCGCACACTAGGAACAGGTGGTTGGATGCTGCAGCCTTGGCTGTGTCCTTGCAAAGGCATCTAGTTACCTCTAACAGGATGACATGAGTTGCCCCCAGCCCAGCTTAGTGCTATGAAATAAACCAGCCTGTGAACAATCAGAGGGTAAGAGTGAGTGACGGTGCAATGTGAGGTGGGGGGTATTCCTGCCCTCAGCCATCTGGAGGGGACTCAGAAACAGGCAGATGTTGGCTTTCAGGAGACAGACATGGTAGTGTAAAGCCAAACACTCTAGGCTTTGAATTATCGATCTTGCTCCATCAATTTTTAAAATAATTTGTTATAAGAAAGATGCACGCTGGACGTGGCAGCGTAAGCCTTTAGTCCCAGCACTTGGGAGGCAGAGACAGGCAGGTCTATGTGAGTTCAAGGCCAGCCTGGTCCACAGAGTGAGTTCCAGGACAGGCTCCAAAACCACACAGAGAAACCCTGTCTCGACAAAACAAAACCAACAACTGAAAAGCCAGAGAAGCTCCCAGTTTTGAGACAGGCCTGAGGTCTGCATAAGAACTAAGGTCAAACAGGGGAGGTAGCTTAGGGAATGATAACCGTTAATTATCCATGAAATGTCTCAGGACCTGAGACAGCCTGCAAAGACCAAGACCCAACCCAGGAGGGTAGCCAAAGAAAGGGCTTGGCCAACAGCCGGCTAAGATAACCGAGGAAGTCTAAAAATCCCCCAAAAGACAATTGTATCCATACTGAAAGATCCCAATTGATGTATAACCTTGTGGTTTTTGCCCATAAAAACCCAGTTTCCAAAAGGGCAGCAGCACCTTCACTGGTCACTGCCACGCCTGTGTGCCAGACCTTGTCTCAAGACTTGTAATTTTCAATAAGCCTTGCTTTTGCATTTTGGAGAGTTCAAGTCTCTGGTGATCTTTTTTTGGGGGGTCTCTCGACCAGGGCACAACATAACAACAAAAAAGAAAAATTTAACGCCCTCTTTATTATTGTTTACAAATCGTACTTGGTGCCTGCATATGCTCAGTCCTAGGCCGCCTCTGTCGGGACATCATCTTCCTTGTCTCATCTTTGACTTTATTTTTTTTCTTTTAGACAGTTTCACCAGATAGCCAAGGCTGGCCTTCAACTCCCCATCAGCCCCCCACCCGGTGCTGGGGTTACTGGTGTGTACCATCACATCTAGAAGAAGTCCTTAATTTAATAAAATTAAGACTAAAAAGTGTGCTTGTATTTATCTAATGGAATGTCATTCAGCCTTAAAACAGGAAATTCTGCTGGTTTTCTTGGACGGGGTCTGGTATAGTCCTAGCTGGCTGAGAACTAAAAGTGTAGCTGAGGATGACTTTATAGTTTTGGTTGTGAGCCTAGCCTTTAACGGCTGAGCCATTTCTCCAGCCCAAGAACGACTTTAAATTCCTAATCCTCTTGCCTCTACCTCACCAGTGCTAGAGAGGATTACACACTATCTGAAGTCCCAGCTGAGGACATAATGCACAGACAAGAAAGTTCCAGAAATCTCAGAACACCCATTGATTCCTGTTATAGGTTATGTTCTCACCCATAAGGCCATATGGGATTAAAGATCCAAACTTACCTCCTTTAGGTGTCTGTAAAGCAGGTCATTATTTTTCTCCAAGAATCCTGTTTTTTAAAATAAATAAAAGTTCCAATCAATGCAATTTTACACTGATCATTAAGACACAGCCTGATGTCTGAAGTTGCATGGGGTTTCTCAGCCTTCACAATACTGAGACAGGGGCTGATCTGGATCCCAGCAACAAGCTGTGAGCTGTACTGTGTGCTATTCATCAAGTGGCATCCAGACCTCATATCATGCTAGGATTATGCCCCCTAGCTCCAACAATATACATCAGACATAGCCAGACATCATGAGGGACACCCCCCATACCTCCAGACAGACCCAGATATCCTGGTACACTACCTCCACATAACCCCAGAGCCAGACATCATGGGAGACACTGTTCCTTTATACCTCCAGACAGAGCCAGACATTCTAGAGAGACACCTTTCCTATATAATTCTAGAGTGCCAGATACTCTAGGGGACAACTTTACAGGCTGAGAGCCAGGTCCTCAGAGGGAATTACAGCAGACTGATGGGTGATGTGTGGCCTTGAGTCTAAGTGACCAGGTAGCCAGCTGAGACCATGTAACTAAGGAAAATCAACCCTACTGGGAAAGGCAAATTCCAAGGGTGGCCCTTTTCCACACCCTAGTTGTTTTCTTGGTTTGGTTTGTTGAGATAGGGTCCTGCCATGCAGCTCTGACTAGCTGGAACTCACTACATAGACCAGGCTGGCCTCCAACTTGCAGAGATCTGTCTGCCTCTGCCTCCACAGGGTCTCTCATAGCCCATGTTGGCATCTAGCTCACTGTGGAGTCCATGCTTCCTCTGGCCAGCACTGAGATGACAGGCATTTATCAGCATAAATATTTACACAGTGCTAAAGACTGAACCCAGAGCTTAACACACGCTAGGTCACTACTCTACCCACAGAGCCACACCTCCAGCCGTGGGAACTGGAAGAGCACAGTTCAGCAGTTTTAAGGCCACCCACACGTAGCCATCAGCATCTGGGACTTTGTAAACATCCCAAGTTAAAACCCTGGTACCAGAAACTAGCTGTTCCCCAGCCCTGTTGTGCCTCTCTGTAGCTGATACCTACAGACCCCTCAAGTGAGAGGAATCACCCTGTAAATGTCACTTTGGGACTGGCTTCTTCTTTGCATCCTGTCCCAGGTCAGAACCTCCTGTCTAAGGCTGCGCTTCGATCCATAGCATATCCACCACGTTTCTTTGCTATTTGTCTTCTCTTGTGGCTTCCAGCTTGTGACTATGGAGAATAATGTTGCTTCACATATGGGTGGACAAACCCATTTCACCCTGAGTACCCCCAATTCTGTTAGCTCTATACCCAGAAATGGTCAAAGCTAGTTTTTACTAGAACCTGTAACTCAGGCAGGACTGAGAAGCCCAGTGCAATTCCTGGCTCTGTGACTCCAGGGGACACAAGGAACTGCTATGAACTCAGGGGACAGGAGCATTCCTCACACTAAACCTGGGACTGTGCCTGCCCGGTGAGCCCAGAGAATACAAGTGGGGCCCAAGACTCCTGTGTTCATCACAAGAAAGAAGAAACTACCTAATGCGCAGAAGCATATGTTCCAACTTTTGTAGGCAGACATTATGTCATCCCTTCAGAAGCACTGACAGGAAGTGTGGATCTTGAGATCGCCTCAGGGGAGGCTAGGAGCGGAAAGTGACTTTCCTTCTTCCTAGCATGGCAGCTCACTTCCAGCCTCACCTGAGTGTCACTAATTATGTAAACAAAATAAGCAGTCATCACAGAACCAGCTTATTCTTTTAAAAGATGTTCTTTATACTGCTTTGCATTTAAAGAAAGAAGAAAACTTAAAATGTGTTCTTACTTTAAAAAAAGTTTTTTGTTTTTTGGTTTTTTTGTTTTTTTGAGATAAGGTTTCTCTGTGTAGCCTTGGCTATCCAGAAACTCACTCTGTAGACCAGGCTGGCCTCAAACTCACAGAGATCCACTTGCCTTTGGGAAGTGCTGGGATTAAAGTCATGTGCCACCACTGCCTAGCTTTTAAAAGATTCTTAGTAATAAACTTTTTGGTGCTTTGAAAGATATCATCAATAAAGAGAAAGGTCAATTCTCAGAATTGGGGGAAATACTGGCAAATCTTATATCTGACGAAAAGTCCAGTGTCTAGAATATATAAAGAACTCCATGACTCAAAAATACTTTTTAATGGGCATTTCTTCAAGGAAGATATGCAAGTGACCGGCAAGTGCATCGTGTGTGTTTGGCATCAGCAGCCATCGACAGAACCACAGGACACCTGCCCAGAGGGTGGCTGGCAGAGTATTGTGGGTGCGGGGGAGGATGTGGAGAAATGGGCCAGGAGGCACCTGCCTCAGAACACTAACGTAGGGTGCCTTCTCAGAATCTACCCAGGGAGACAAAAGCAAGTCAGGTCATTCCTGCCTACTCCAGGAGCTGAGGCAAGAAGGTACCAAGTTCAAAGCCAGCCTGGGCAACTTAGTAAGACTGTCTCAAAATTCTAAAACTTTGAAAGGGACTGAGGGCCCAGTGACAGGGCCTCTACCTAATGTGCATGAACCCCAGACTCAATCTTTAGAACTGCTGCGAGCCTGGGGTAGACAGCATGTTCCAAGTGTCAGTTTTCACCATGGTTAGAAGGATAAGCACCCTGAAGGCTTACCAAATGGTGAACACACACAACCTTATCCAGAGAGAGGAATATTACTCAGCAGTGAAAATGAATGGCACCGTGGAGGAACCCTGAAACACTATGCTAAATGAAGTGAGTCAGCCCCCAAAGACCACATGTGTGATTCTTCAGTCCATGGCAAGAAAGCTATGGAGTTAGAAAGTATTACATAATTCTCTAGTACTGGGTGGGGGGGCAGAGGGCGTGGGAAAGGGCAGTGTGTCTGAAATGAAATTGAGTGTATGGTTACACAACTCTCAATACACTAAGACCCTTGAGATTCACACATTAATGAACTATGTGGTATATTAATACTTTAGTCTTTAGAAATTGGTGGTTATAGCTAAAATAATAGAACGAGAAAGACCTTTTATGTGGCAGGCTGGAAAGCAAGGTTAAGGAACTTTAAGGTGGCCACAGATAGCAGTTCTTTGGAGGACTTGGTGACTGGTTTGTAAGGGCACCTGCATGGCTGTGACTCACAACCTCAGCCACTCACCTTTGGTGTTGTAGGTGACCTCCCCAGCATAGTGCAGGAGACAGAACTCCAGCCAGCCAATCCTCTTCCGGCCCTTTGGACCAGCTAGCTTCCTGCTGTAAGACACAAACACAGACCACTGGACTCTTCTCCACAGCAGCAAGAATGACAGAGGAACCCTGGGCCATCAGCAGTGAAACTGACTCCCAGCAAGCCTTGCTCACTCTGTCTGGCTTGTATATCAGGTCTCATATTCCGGGTCTCCCTTTACCTAAGCTAGTCAGGAAGAAAAACATGTCTGTGAGAAACATTCAAGTTTTGTTTTTTAAATAAAGTAACCTGGCGTTGGGGGCCTGTCTGTGGTAGAGTACCATCCTGGCAGTCATAAAGCTTTAGGTTCCCTCAACAGCAATGCAGGGGGGTTTTGGTTTATTTATTTCATTTTGTATATATGGGCATTTTGCACCACATTTGTGCCTGATGCCTGTTGAGGCCAGAAGACCGGTGTTGAGTGCCCTGAACTGAAATTAGAGATAGATGTGAGTCACTCAAATCCGGGTTCCCCAGAAGAGCAACGAATATTCTTAACCTCTTCAGCCCCGTTTTTTTAATTAAAAAAAAAAAAAAAAGGTTGGGTGTGATAGCACATGACTTTAATCCCAGTACTCAGAACACAGGAGGCTTTTTGTGAACTTGAGGCCAGCCTGGTCTCATAGTAAGCTTCAATCTAGCCAAGGCTACATAGCGAGACCCTGTCCTTAAAAAGCAGAAGAAAAAGAGGAGGAGGAGACCCAGTAAGGCTTAGCAGGTAGAGGTGCTCACCACCCAGGCTGATGGCCGCGGTCCATCCGGAGGACCTGCTGAGTAGAAGGAGAGAACCCACCTTTCCTCAACTGTCCTCTGACTTACATGCAATGTGGTACATGTGTTCCTGGGCATGCTCACACATGCAAATAAGTAAATTAATACATGTATTTTAAAAGATATGATGAAATAATTTGGCAAAATGCTTGCTGTACAAGCATGAGACTTGAGTTTGATTTCTATAACCCAGGTTTTAAAAAAGAAAAAAAAAGTCAAGCTTGATGGTGTGAGCCTTTACTCCCCAGCCCTGGGGAGTAGGAGACAGGCTGGCCCTGGAACTCACAGGCCAGTCGGCCTGCCTGATGGACAGACCCTACGTCCTGATGAGGGTCATCATCCATGCTCGCTTCGTTTGCATATACGGCTCCATCGTTTGTCTCTGGGGTCTGACAGACTTCCTGTGGGTGACAGTCCCTGTGGACACTCACAGAGCTCCTGGGTGGGTGTGGTAAAGCCCAGTCTTGCAGCACTGGAGCTCCATACATGCAGGAGAGGTTGCTTGAGTCAGCTCTGCCCACTCAGGAAGTGGCCACACTGGGACAAGTGTGGACTCAGAGCCAGGGTTTGGTTTTGCTGTGTTTGTTGGTGCTGGGGTTTGAATCCAGGTCTCTGGCTGAGCAGAAACTTGTTACATAGGCTAAGCTAGCCTCAAACTACAGATCTGCCTACCTCTGCCTCCCACAGGAGTGCCAGCTCCTGGCTCTAGGCCATGTTTACATTCTCCTCTAATTTGTCTCAAAGACTAAGCTAAAGTTTGGATTTCCTTTCTGGGCCGCTGTGAATGCTTTTGATTGGCATGGGGTTTACATATAACCTCTATGCATGTTTACGCTACAGCTCTTCAGGAGCTGTAGAGATGACTCAGAAGTTCAGAGAACTTTCTGTTCCTACGGACCACCCAGGCTTAACTTCACATAGGATGGCTCACAACCCCTCCCCTGACTCCAGCTCCAGGGGATCTAACACCTTCTTCTGGCTTCCATGGCCACCTGCACTCACATGCACACACACAAACATACACTCTCTGCTGCACATTCACACTATTGTAGACACAAATCATTTTTCATTTTTATTTTGCCAGTACTGGAATGAAGCCTGGGGCTTTGCACATGGTAGGTTGAGCTACTGCCCATTCCCAGGTTTTTTTCAGTTCCTTCTTAGGGTCTTCTCTTTCAGTGTGGCCCAGGCTGACCTGAATTCCCAGTTCTATCTCAGCCTTCCGAGGACAGCATCTGGTTGTCTCTACTGTACCTAAATTGTTCAGAAGGACCATCTCCTGTCTACAGCACACATGAAGTGTAACCACCGCCAAACAAAGCAAGACAGACATGCTGTTTGAAATTCCTGCCAGTAAAATGACTAACAAGGGCATGCTGGTGTATGAGCTGGTTTTCAGGATGCTATTTTTGTATATGATGTCACTGAACTGTGTGTGAGCATGTGTGTGGTACATGTGAGCATATGTACATGGTTGGTACAAAGAAGCCCGAGGACAGACACTGGTGTTCTCTGCCACTCTGCCTTATTCTTTTAGGTAGGCTGACAGCCATCAAGTCCTGAGTATTAGCATGACAAATGTCCTGTCTTACCCTCCACAGTCCTGGGGCAATGCATGAGTGCAGCCACGTCCAGCTTTCTATGTGGCTGCTGTGATCTGAAATCAGAGACTCACAATTGCACAGCTAATGCTCTCACCCACTGAGCCATCTCTACACCCCCAAAGTTTGTACTTGGACACAGGTCTAAGAAAGATGACATGACATTCTCTCCCCGGGACAGCCTTGAGATGAAGTACGCACGTTTGGAAGTGTGCATGCTGGCCCACTTTCTCTTCCAGCTTCTCCAGGAAACTCAAGTCGGTAGCGGGACCTGGACGGATGCATTCTTCATCCTTCCGAATGAAAAAGAAACCTCAGCCCCACACCACAGCACACGCTGGCCGATTCAGACTCTGTTTTCTCCAGCAGCACTTGAATGTTCTAGATTAATTCCTGTTACCTGGCATGAGACCAGGTACACGTCTGGGAGGAAGGGGCTACCCATCACATGTGCTAGGATCCTGGAACTGGCTGAGGGAGCCTCTGCTCCAGAGAAACTGGAATTGCCACACAGTGACTCTCCTGTACCTGACCTGTGCGGTCCTATTTCCTTTCCCATATTCCTCCTAGCCTTTCCTTTTGAGACAGGGCTTTCCTGCGTAGCCAGCTTGCCTCCAACTCCATCCTTCCTGGGGCTGAGATTATATGCGCTCCACCAGCACAGACGGAAACCTGTGTCTTTCCCTCCCTCCCTCTCTCCATTTTCCCTCTCCTCTCTCTTTCTTCTCCCTTGTTATGGTCTTGCTATGCAGCTTGGAGTGATCTCAGACTCATAACCCTCCTGCCTCAGCCTCCTGAGTGTTGGAATGGCAAGCATGTACCACCAACACCCCAGTCTGACTCATTTTCCATCCTTCCTTCCTCCCTCACCCCTCAGTTAGTGTCTTCATGTGTAGCTTAGGCTGGCCTCAAGCTCATGATTCTGGAATTCTGGGATGACAGGCAGGTTCCACCAGGCCTTGCTTTGGCCATCTTTTTGGACTTCCCAAAGACACAGTTGCCATGGTAACTTATTTAAGTGGTCATCAAGGATCAGAAACAACTGCATGCACCACACAGGTGCCTCAGAGAGGGAGCTGTGAGCAGCTGAGCCTGAACTACCAATTTCTCCGTCCCCATGCATTTATTTCCTCAACAATGATACTACTTCACTGGCCATTCTGAACACTCACCAGCCCTTCACATTTTAAGACATCCCATTCTGTAGCCCAGGCTGGCCCCAAACCCGTGGCAATCCACCTGAGTTGCTGGGGTTACACGGGACTTCCTTCTCCTCCCCTTTCAACCCCTGGGAACATTTGTCCACCTGCAGTAGACACGAGGTGAAGGAGCTGGGTCATTGTTTCCTTACCAGAATAGACATGATCCCTCTGTGTCTCTCCTCTACCAAATCGCAGATGATCTTGTTGTTGAAGTACTGGACAGGCTCCCACTAGAAGGACAAGAAGGGAGAGCCTTCCCAGCATGCACAGGA
This sequence comes from Sigmodon hispidus, assembly GCA_004025045.1. Taxonomy (NCBI): domain Eukaryota; kingdom Metazoa; phylum Chordata; class Mammalia; order Rodentia; family Cricetidae; genus Sigmodon; species Sigmodon hispidus. The sequence goes on from PVIH01003695.1 coordinate 56,737, forward strand.
CATCAAGCACACTGGCTCGACGGGAGTCTCCAGATACTTCCCCAAAACATGACTCCATACCCAATCTTAAAAATTACACTGTTGGGGGCTACAGGGATGGTTTGGCAGTTAAGAGGATTCACTGCCTCACGAAGGACTCAAATTCAGTTCCCAGCATGCACTTCATGTGGTGCCTGTAACTCTGGCTCCAAGAAACCTGCCCCCTTTTCTGGCCACCATGGACATCTGCGCTGAGGTGCCTGTACCCACACAGACACACACACACACACACATAACTGAGAATCCTTAAAAACGATGCTTTGGGGGATGGCAAGATCGCTCAGCAGGTAAAGGTGTTTGCCACACAAGCTTGGCATCTTGAGTTTGACCCCCAGAACCTATGTAAAGGTGGAGGAAAGAGGTGACTTTGTGAAGTTGTTCTGTGTCCTGAATGTGCACCTACACACTCATCATGCAGACACACACGATACCGAAATTTAAAAATCCTTAAATGATATTTTCTACATATTCCAAGTGTTTTCTTAGGGAAGAACTAAAATCCTCCGTCAAGAAGTATTCAGTGAGATGACATTTCCTAAATGAATGAAGGTGGAGCTGAGGCTGGAACACTTCACCAGTGTGTGCAAAGCCCTGGGTCACTGCTGGACCTGTGCCCCCTCCCTTCTGCCCCCCCCCATTCTCAGATATACACACTCATCACTCTATCACATGCAGAGACTCATCTGGCGCTCACCTCAATGCCTTCGGATTCATACTCAGCCTGCTCGGCCTTCAGCGTCCTCTCTATCAACAGCTGTTGCAGTTTCTCATTGCAGTAATTTATACAGAACTGTTCAAAACTAGAGACACGGGGCATTTCTATCATGCAAATCATGCAGTTAGACCAGGCACTACCAAAGCACTCCTCAGTGAGTAGAGAAGTCCTATCTACAAAACAGTCCACTAATAGATGAAGGGTCAAGCAGAAACAGGGTCAGATTGTTTATGGTTCTGCTTCCAGGACAGTGTGTGAGTGGCCGGGGATGCCGTCTGTGGGTAGAGCACTTGCCTAGTATGTGAGTTGAGGGCTGTGGTGATCTTTAGCTCTAGGGACAGGAAACCAATCCAGCTGCTCAACCATGGTGTAGAATCTGGCTAAAACCAAAGAGGAACACAACAGGCAGGCAGCAGCAACTTACCCATTCTTGTCAAAGACTTCAAAGCCATAGATGTCCAACAAACCAATCACAGTCTTTTGGGTAAAATCCTAGTGGGGGGAAATGCATGCCATTAGCTGCTAGTGCTGTGGCTTGGGACATCTTGGTAGCTTCCAAAACTTCATTTTGTAAACATTTATTTTTAGTGTGTATGTCTGCCACCTCTTTTCAGGTACCCAGAGAGGCTGAAGCGGGTGTTGGGTCCCCTGGAGTTGGTCTTAAAGTCAGCTGTGAGCTGTCTGACCCAGGTGCTGGGAACCCAACTCGGGTCCTCTGCAAGAGAAGCAAGTGCTTTGAACTATTGAGCCATTTTTCCAGCCCTTACAGGCTCCCGTGTTGAAACTTACCCCACAGCGAGGTTTAAGAGGACACTAAGCCTGCCTGTAGAGTTTGGAGGTGGGAGGGGCCCTTGGAGGGGGATCATCAGCTAGATAAGAACAGCAGAGCAGAGCTCTAGTGACCCACTGCTGCTGGCTTCCCAGGAAGAGAAAGAGGCCATGGCAGATGCATAGAGCATCTCCTCTCTAGCCATGTGATACTAATGGAAAATGGACTGATTCAGCTAGGCTTGTTATTTTGTAGAACTTGAAGCAGGAGTTTGGAGGTCAACAGCATGTTCTTAGACATCTTACAAGTCTATGGCTATAGAAAGCTTCTGTGTGCACCCAAAGCCATCTGGTATACCACAGCTGCTGTGGATACCAGACTTTGGGGAATACTGCCAGGCCATCTGGTATGCACACCTGTTGATCTACTATGTGCAAGGCATTGGAAGACCCAGTAAGACATTAACCCTGCCCATGAGGAGCTTACAGTCCATCCTTCACAGCCACTTACGATGATGATTGTAAGACATCACCACTTTAGTGAGAATAAGATGTGCAACTCACATTGACTCACCTTGTTGACTAGGGAGGAATTGATTTTATTGACCAGCCAAGTGAATGTCCGCCCATAAACAGCCTTTGCCATGGCATCTCTAGCGTAAACAGAGAGTTCTACTGTCAGTGGGCATATCACCTGGAAGAAAGGGCAAGGTACATCATTACAGACAGGATGGGCCCGCCCCTCAGTTTTCACATTAGTCTTCGATGGATGGTGAGTGAGCAAACAATACAAATTAGGAGGCCAGGACTGAGACACAGTCCAGGTGCCTTGGTGTTTGCAGGCTCAACTTGGTGCAGAGGTGGGACCCTGACAAAGCACGTGAAGAATCACACCAAGGAAAGCCATGATGCAGACAGTAACAGGTGCCATAAGGAAAAAGGTGAGGCGGAGGCAGGTGACCAGGGAAGGACCCTTGTCCCAGGGCCCTGGGGGCTGAAGGGTGAAGGACACTGAAGGGGATCCTAGCAGAGGGAAAGGCATGTGCAAAGACTGTGAAGAAGGTACCAAGCACAAGGCATGAGCTGGTGTTGTGGGGGGGAGGAAGATGAGGAATGGGAGGTGAGAACGGTTAATGGGATGGAGGTTGGGGGTGGGTATGAGGAGATGAGGTTGGGACCCTGCAAGAGCTCAGGGCCTGGTGGACTGGGCTTGGGAGTGTGTTATACCCACAAAGGACATCAGAGAGCTACCATCTGAGTCAGGCGGTCATGGGTGGGGACACACATTTCCTCAGTGCCATTTCACCTCCTCTGTTTTGGCTTCAATCTTTCTGTGGGTGAGAGCTTCCAGAAGAACCGCCGGGCAGACCCCCAGGAGCTGCATAAAAGAACTCAGTTGTCATTCAGTGACTGTAAAGACGGTGTCTGCCCTCTCCAGGTCCAGGGACCTCACCCTCATCACTGTGCTCTTTGGAGAAAGATGCCTTACTGAGGCAGCTATGGTGTTGTACCTCTGTAATCTCAATACTCGAAGTGGGGGCAAGACAGGATGATGCCAATTCAGGGCCTGTCTAGGCTGCGTAATGAGGTCTTTACTCAAAGACAAGACAGACAGAAGCAGGTTCAGTGGTCACAGCTCCCTCTAACCTTCCTACCAGGTATTGGTCATCTGGGCTGCTGTGGACACCTAGGGAAGGGGCTCCCCCTTTACTGCTCTTCAGAAAAGGAAGGTCACCTTGGCAATCCACTTGATTTCGTGTGTGTCTGGAACGCTGGCACAGCCTCGGTTGTCCTCTTTGAAACAAATGTTGCCCAGGTGTAGGACGCTGGCGATGATCCCAAAGAGGTTCTAGATATGTACACAGACAGGGGACATTGGGGTCAGCAGCACCTCCCTGACAAATGGCACTGAGCTGTCTTCTTCCCTGAATCCCTGCCTAGTTCAGAGCCAGCTGCCTCTTCCCTAGAAATGGGTCCTGGTCACTTCCTGTACTAATTGTCCTAATGAGGAGTAGGGGCTGGAGAGAGCCACTCAGCCCCCAGCACAAAATATAAATATAGAAACATTTTATAGAACAGTCTTATAAGTCAGGTGCACATTTTTAATTCTAGCACTGGGGAGACAGAAGCAGGTAGGTGTCTGAGTTCCAGGCTAGCCTGATCTACAAAGTTTCAGGATAGCAAGGGCTGCTACACCAAGAAACCTTGTATCCAAAGTCAAAATACCAAACCAAAAAAACCCTTACTAGAAAGCAGTTTAACTTTAAGCAGTTAAAACAAACTCCCAGCTAGCAGGGGAAGTATATACCTGTAATCCCAGTGTTTGGGAGGCTGAGGCAGGGGGATTACTAGTTCAAGGTTTGCCTGGGCTACATAGCAAGACCCTGTCTCAAAACAAACCAATCAATCCTAGAGGTAAGCCATTCAGTTTTCAAATAGCATGTCTCAAATATTATCATTTTATAAAACCACATTTTGGTCCTTGAAAGATAACAGATTTATAATCAGAATGTAAATAAAAAGACAAATTTCTATTCAGTGTTTACCCATGATACAATTTATTTCAAAACTGAAGAGTAAATAAAGAATAAAAATGCAAGCCCACTGGATCTAAGTTGAGTATGACTTGACATGGAGGAGGGAGGGACCGTGTCATCTCCCTTTATATGGCTCTGGAGAAACATGAGCAACAGGAAAGAGGCAAAATGCCCATTTTCAACAGGCTATGATCTTTTAGAATTGTTTACATACAATACATGAGGCAGATTTATACGAAATATTCTTTACTATTTATCTCTACGTGCTTACATTACACATCCTAAATTTTACCCTACACGTGCTCATGTGTGGACATGGGCATATGCATATGCATGTCCATGTTTCTGTGCATAGAACAGGACCTACTTGGTGTCAGCTCACAGGCATCATGTCCACCTTTAACTGTTTACCAGTTCTCTCACTGATCTAGAACTTACCATGTGAGCCAGGCTAGGCTGCCAATGACCTTAGGGACCCCCTTCCTCTGCCTCCTCATTGCTGGGATCACAATATGCACCCTAACACCTAGCTTGTATTTTTTGGGGCTGCAGAGATGTCTTGGTGGTTATGAGCACTTGTTGCTCTTGCAGAGGACCTGGGTTCTTTTCCCAGCACCCACAGGGTAACTCAAAACCATCTGTAACTCCAGATCCAGGGCCTCTCCCGCCTTCTTTTGGTCTCTGTGTATTAGGCTCCTATGGAGCGCACTGGCATACACGCAGGCTAAATACTCATATGCATGAAGCAAGTCTTTTTGTAAAAAGATCTTTAAAAATTATTTAGCACGGGGCTGGAGAGATGGCTCAGAGGTTAAGAGCACTGACTGTTCTTCCAGAGGACCTGAGTTCAATTCCCAGCAATCACATGGTGGCTCACAGCTGTCTATAATGACAACTGGTATCCTCTTCTGTATACTGTATACATAATAAATAAATAAATAAATTTTAAAAAATTATTTAGCGCTGGCTCCCTGAAACTGCAGTTATGAGCGGTTCTCAGCCCGCTGACATGGGTGATGGGAATGAAATGATGATTCAGTTGCAAGAACAAGTGTTTTTACCTGCTGAGCCACCTCTCAGCTCCTGCACTCAGGTTCTGATGCAGGTTCTGGGGACCAAGCACTTCACCAACTGCACCATCCCCCAGCCAGATCTGGGTCAGCAACTGCTCATCACTTCCTCTAGCCCTGACACATGCCTTTCTGAATCCAGTGATCCTAAATGACCAAACCCCCAAGAAAACAGGGTAGCTTCCACCCAGACAGGATCTCAGAGCCTTTACCTCAAGGTCAGCTTCCGTAAAATCAATGACAGAAAAGGCATTGGACACAGTTTTCCAGTCATTCTTGTCATTGGTAGGTGACTCTCTGGCACAATGACCCTATGACACAATTGGATCAGTTAGTGCCATTTTAACAGCAGTTGAGCATGTACACACCTGCTCCTAACTCCAAGTTGTTTTTTCTTTCTTTCTTTCTTTCTTTCTTTTTTTTAAGACAGGGTTTCTCTGCCTGCCTCTGCTGGGATTAAAGGCATAGACCACCACTGCCCAGCCTCAAAGTGGTTTTCTAATCATACAGAACTCATGTCTGTAATGTCCCAAACTGTAGACAAGATTTTAAACTATCTTGCAGAGACCATTTGCTGGCAGCTTTTTATTTTCAATTTTTGGGGGCATTTTATCTTTAAAAATCCCTGTCCTGAGAAACTCTCAAAGCTAGTGAACTGTTATTTTTAGGATCTGTTTTAAAACACATTTCCTTTTCCATTTTGCTAAGTAATTGGGAAGTGTTCGTCTAAAAGGGATTGGCTGATGCATGCAAAGAAATAGCAGTGCTTAAATTTGGATGCTGGCCCTGATGCGCTTGGGGATATTCAGAAACACAACAAACAAAAACCCCTGACTCTCGGGCTAGGCTGGAGACAACCCCACTGGACGAGGGGAGGGTGTGCAGTTTACGGACTAGTTGGCAGCAGGGATGGGATCAGACCTCTGAGTGTTACCTGTTAGATAACAGATGAACCAGTGTCACGATTATTACATGTATTTATTTATTGTGTGTGTGTATACATGTGTGGGCACATGCATGCCAGGGTGTCTGTGTGAAGATTAGAGACAATGGCAGGAGTTGGTTCTCTCGGGGGACAGCAATGCCTGCCTGTCACATCTGCACCAGCAACTCTCACCTCGACTGTGCATCACATCTAAGGGGAGTGTATGTGAGATGCTGGCACTGAACACCAGCACACTGTGCATCCTTGGCAGCTACTGGACCACTGAGCTGCATCCTCAAAACGTGGGAACTTTCATATTAACAGCTTTAGCAGCCCCGGCCCACCCTAGAAGGACCAAATCTAAATATCCAAAGGTTGGCTCCAACATCTGTTTGTTCATCTAGTTGGTGCCAGGTTTCGAACCCAGGGCCTTGTACACATGAGGTCAGTGTTCTACCCTTGGTGGTGTCCCATCTGTTTCTAAGATGACTCAACCAAACCTAATTTCTCCTGGGAATTAGCGTTGGGTTGCTTTACCAAGGTGAGGTGGCTGTCAGTCACAAGAGAAGTGTTAGCTTGTGGTAAGTGTCATGTAAGAGGTACAACCAGAATAGCAAAAGCCCTGACCCCCTTCTCCCAAGACCCATAAAGCCAGGCACTGGTCCTTCTAACCTGTGAGAGGTATCTGTACAGCTGGGGGTCTTGTTCAAGTCCCAGGGAGGTGAGGCGCTCCCCTTCACCGCCCGCTAGCAGCTGGTAGAAGATGTGGAAATTCCGCTCCCCGTGGTTTTGATAGACGACTCGGGATTTTTCGATCAAGTAACTGATGATATGCCCACCTACGGGGATTCCCTTCAAAACGAAATTACAGGGCGATGGCTATGACAAGCCCCTCCCAGTGCTGACCTGAGGAACAGCAATGGACTAGCTTAGGGTTGGGTGGAGTCTCAGTAGCAGACTGACTTCAGCTTTACTGTGTAGTCCAGGCTAGCCCTGAACTCAGACTTCCTGTTTCTAAAATGGCAGGATTGCACTGTCTTGGACAACTCAGAAGCTTCAAAATCTGAATGAATAATAAATCTCCCAGGGTCAAGGACTGGTGTTTTCTAGGTTCTGATTTTGCCCACTTTGAGGTCAGGAAGGTACTTTCTCTGCTTGTTTTACTGATTATTTTGGACTATGGTGCATCATGCTAATTGTAAAATAAATTAAAATTTGTATTTATTAGCATGTGTATGTGTGTGCAAGCATGCATGCACATGTACTATCACATATGTGGAGGTTAGAATTTCATTTTTCCCTCCTTCCATCATGAGGGTGCTGGAGATCGAACCTTGGCCATCAGGCTGTATAGCATGTGCTTGTACATACTGAATCATCTTGCCAACCCACACTGTTTACTTTTTATGGCACTAGGTATAGGTCAAAGGTCTTCTGAAATCATTATTAACACTTAGTGTCAATAAATGCATCATTCATTGGAAAGACAATGTCATCCCTACTGAATCTCAGTGGTGATTTTAAATAGATTTTTTTTTTTTTAACTATGGCTGGGTAAACAACACACTTGCTTTTCCAGAAGGGAGTTCAAATCCCAGCACTCCACCAGACAGCTAACACCTCCAGCAACTCCAGCTCCAGAGAACTTGACACTCTCTTCTGACAAAAGACTTCATCCTCTAAATCATCCTCCAGCACCTGTCTCATACTAACAATTTTGAGGCCCCAGCGAGTTACCATAGCTCTATGTCTTTGTGAACCAGAATGCCGGGTGCAGACAGACACATGGATGGCTAGGAACCCACATACATGGCTGCTGGGGTTTAAAAGTGAACCCCTGAGAAAATGACAGATTGCATCAGTCTTAGGTACCTGTGTAGTGAGGCTGTTGTCACATAATTCAGAGTACAAGCCAAGTGCTGTGACACACAATCCCGTCACTCAGAGGCTGTGTCAGGAAGATAGCCAATGAATTTGAGGCAAGCCTAGGCCTTGTAGCTAAGTTCTAATCCTTTCTGGGCCACAGTGAAAGGCATTACCATTGTGCATTATTTATTGTGTGCCTAGCTTTCCTCAGTCAGCAGGATACATTTGAAAAATCTATTTGCTGTAGGCAAAACTGTCTACTTTTAAAAAAATACAGAGTGTGTGTGTGTGTGTGTGTGTGTGTGTGTGTGTGCATGCATGCATGCGTGTGTGCAGACTCATGTCTTCTGCTACAATGCCATTGTGGACATGTTTACAGATCTGTGGAACACGTCTGCAAGTTCCTGTAGGTCACAGGCTGTAGCTCACAGGCTGGCCTCAAATTCATGGCTATCCTCATGCTGCAGCCTCCTGAGTGCTGGTATTGTGCGCCATAGCACACAGCTTTGCTATGGATTACGGACCACAGCCTCATTCAGGAGCCTGTCATTGGTGCAATCTGTCATTTTCTCAGGGGTTCACCTGTAAACCCCAGCAGCCATGTATATGGACTCCTAGCCATCCATGTGTCTGTCTGCACCCAGCATGGTCAGGTATGATGCTTGTCCACAGAGACGTAGAGCTGTGGTAACTCTCTGGAGCACTAAAATTATCACGGGGTGAGGTGGAGGGGTGGGGAGGTGGCTCAGAGTTAAAGCTTTGCTCTGCAGTGTGAGTCTAGCTGGCATCCTCAGTGCATGTCTACAGTCCCAGTGTTCGTACAGTGAGATGGAAAGTAGAGATCCCCAAAAAGCTCACAGGCTGGCTAGCCTGACATGCCGAGGTAGACAAAGCAAGGGACCTTGTCTCAAACCAGGCAGAGGTGAGAACACTGAAATTGTCCTCTGACCTCCACATGGCTGCTGTACTACATGCTTGTGCATGTACACATACACACACCACACACCACACACCACACACACACACACACACACACACACACACGCACGGGAGGGGGGAGGAGGGAGAAACAGAAGAGAGAGAGAAAGAGAGAGGGGGGAGTTTTTAAAAAATGTATCCTTGTCCTGAATTTTTTCCACTGCTTGGGTTAGCAATGCCCTTTTCCTAGAAGTTGCCTTGGTAACGAGTCCCCAAGGCCTGGATGGGACTTGTAGCATACCTGAAAGTCAAACTGTATATCCATATATTTTCCAAATCTGCTGGAGTTGTCATTCCGGAGTGTTTTGGCATTTCCAAAAGCCTTTGAATACAAATGTCACACAGTGTCACTTGGGCTTGGCATGTCTCTGCCCTCAAGTAACAAGCTCATTATGAAAGTGGAGGCAGTGGGAGGGGCCACAGAGCGAAACTGTACTTTATCTTCTGAAAAATAGTCACTAGCCACAGAAGATCCAATTCTAATCCTGTATTTGGACACAGGGGTCCCCTCGAATCTCAGAGGAGATCTTTTAGAGATCACCCAGGACAGTGTGTGCAGCTTCAGAGAGAGGCGCAGCTGACAGCCTGTCACTCTGCTCATCTCACACCCAAGGGCCAGTCGCAAACCCTTAGCTGAGCATGTCTGGCAGACTGGGCAGCCACACAGGGGACAGTGACTTGTTCTGCATCAGCCAGAAGGTTGGTGCGTTGCCATGGTACATGACAAGTCAGATGATTTCAATTAGAGGTAAGTACAAGTCACATGGGTTTTTGTCATTCACCCCACAGAACCCCCAGGCCTCTGGAGACCTCAGAACCCTGAGCAGACACATTCCTCAGCTAGAAAGATGGGTTCTGGGTCAGAGGGCTTTGCTGAGGCCTGCTGGATTACGTCCAAGCCTGCCAGCTTCACTTCGAGGTCATCTCCCTCTCTCTGACAATGTCTGTCAAGCTCTTTTTCTGAGTAGTCACATGCCTATTTTTATTGCTCTACCCAGGCAGAGAACTCTTTTTCCTTGGGGGGGTTCCTGAAGTCCCCTCAGGGGGTCCCGCAAGGTCACTCACCTCCAGGATTGGGATGGAAAGTAGCAGTCTGTCTCGGGCTATTTGGAGTGACTCTGTCATTGGGCAGGTCATTGCGAAGTACTGGAGGATCTTCTTGGAGGCCTCTGTCTTCCCAGCCCCGCTCTCTCCAGAAATGAGGATGAAGTGGTTGTTCAGCTCTGAGCACATCATGCGGTAGGCATTGTCGGCGATGGCGTAGCTAGGGGAGGAGTGGACAGGAGCGCAGGTTAATGCTGCTGAGTTGCCCTGCCTCTAACGCTACTGAGCAGAAAGACCAAGTATCCTGCCTCTAGGAAGCCACTGTTAGACTGTGCCACCTCAGAAAAATCTGCCAGGATCACCTGAATGAGCGGGTACAGAGAGTGGAAAATAACGAACTTCAGTAACACAGGAGTTGAAGGCAAGGAATGCATTTTCAAAATCTACCCACATGATGGCTGATGGTAACTGCAAGTATGACAGCTGCAGAGTGGGTCTGTGGGAGACTGAGGAGAGATCTGTCCACCGTGGGTGCCATGCCTGGGACTGTATAACTAGAAACAGAGAACTGAGCAGCAGCGTGCGTTAGCGTTCTCTGCTTCCTGATTGTGGCTGTGGCATAACCAGCTTGCTTCTGCTCCTGCCTTCCTAGCTCCCCACCATGACTGACCCCGCCCTTCAACTGAGCCACACAGAATAGGCCCTTTCTCCTCTAAATTATCTCTGTCATGACAATTCAGCAACAGAAAAGTAGGAGGCAGTCCAATTAATGATTCTAGAGATTGAATCTAACACACCGTCTACCATCAAGTGCACATTGAACCCCACTGAGTTTTTTAAATCCATTTACATTTCTTTTGAGAATAAGCCAGATTACATCTCTGTGAGACATTCTACTAACCTTAGGTAGAAACAGCACATTGTTTAAGTATTAAATTCCTCCATTAATACAATAAATTTTTTTTCTCTTTTCTCAACACTTGTGGTGCAGGGGAAACCAGAGATAAAAAACTCTGATACCATCAGCCCACGAGGTTAAATTACCACGAGCATTTTTATTCCCAGGATCAGAAATGAAACCTGAAGCTCTCCTGAGAGCCGGGGAGCTCAGGGCTCAGTGGCAGAACCATTGATGGTGTTGATGAGGAAAAGGCTACAGAGGGTTTAGGAGGAGACGTAGCCTCTGAGACACAGGAGGGGAGAACTAGCCTAGAAGGGAAGGGACTGAGCAGACAGGGCCAGACAGGAGGGTCCTTAGCCGCCCTGACTCCCAGGCACTAGCAGGCAGCACCACAGCAGCCACATCCTGAGAACATCACTCCAGCCACTCAACATTTCTGAGGTTCTGCAAAGGTCCCTCCTGTCCCTTAGGGCCGAGATGATTAAGCAACCTGCTAGCATTTCCTACTACTTTGACACACAAGAATGTAGGACCTAAGGGACCTCCATCCTGGAGGGGGGAGGATGGACAGACAGACAGACAGGAGGATGTGAAGGAGGAAGAGATAGGGAAAAATATACAATGAGAGGGGAAAAGGAAACTGAGCCCAGAGGTGACCCTGGGGAAGCTACTTACACATGTGGTGGTAATTCGAAGAAGTTAACCCCTTGGTAAAGCTCCATCTGGCTGGCCGTGTAGATTCCCAGCTCCTGGTACGGGTTCACAGACACGAGCAGCGTCCCGATATATGTCTAAAGGAAGGGACCACAGCACATGTGAGGAATTCTGTGTACAAATGTGCCACACGCTCTGACCCCAGACACTGATACCACGTTGATAATGTAATCCAATAGGGGTGAAAGCAGACAGCCCAGACTCAAGACACCATCGAAGAATCCTTCAGAGGTATGGAGCAAGGAGGCTGCATTAGCGAGCAGGCTTCAGAAGGTCCCATTGAGGAGTGGACATCTATGTAGAAGCTTGAAGGACAAAGAGCCAGCCTAGTCATAACCAGAAGTGTGCTTCAGGAGGAAGAGTCCAGACAGGAGAGCTGACATCACTCAGCCTAGGTAACTGAAGCCCGTGGGTGTGGGATGCTGGGAGAAGATAAAGAGGCTCCCAGACAGAAAGCCTGAGTGCTGCAGGAATTCTATTCTAAATACAACAGGTGCCCTCTCCTAATGAAGACGAGCCTACTACACTCTCATAAATGGATGTCCCTGAGTCAGTGCCTATGCTTCACCTATGTCTCCCTGAGCGCTGGCTGAACACGCAGGACAAGCCTGCTTACCTGCGCTCTAAAGCCCCACCTACGCCTCCTTCCACACATCAACACCACTTCGGGGTGCAGCTGCTGACTGTTCAGATTCCAAGTGCTCATGTTTGTAAGCTAACCACTGACAAAAGACTCCTTGGAATGCAATCATAAAAAACGAGGCGCTGTCAGGTCTTAGTGCCAAAACAAAATTATTCGGGTTCCTTTGAAAATACGTGGGGCAGTTTCAGATTTTGAATTTGCTGTTTCCACACCATGGAGGGGCAGACGTCGAGTCACTAGGACAAAAGTCACCGAAGACTCAGAAGAGAGAAGAGTATCTTAATAAAAATTTTCCTGCAACTTTAATCAACGTAGTCAGTGGCCTTGTGGGTGGAAAGTTGTCCCCAAAGCTAACCCGCTGAAACGGGCAGCTTTTAGTCTGGTGACCGTATCCTACCATGTCATTTACACTTTGCTTATATAGAAAGTTTGTTTCCATTTTTGTAGGGAAGGGTGATAATTCTAATGTCAGGGGATGGAACATAATTTAAGAAATATTGTTCCTGGGGCTGGAGAGATGGCTCAGAGGTTAAGAGCACTGACTGTTCTTCCAGAGGACCTGAGTTCAATTCCCAGCAAAACCACATGGTGGCTCACAACCATCTATGATGAGGTCTGGTGCCCTCTTCTGTAAAACTGTATGCATAATAAATAAATAAATCTTAAAAAAAAAAAAGAAATATTGTTCCTAGAAACCTTGGTTTCAACACACCAAATTATAATATATATGATACAGTCTACATATAGTATATACACACACTTTATAGTATACACATACACACACAGAGTATAAAACAAGTATTTTTGTTTCTGCTGGAGATCTAGCCCAGGTCCCTGGGCATGCCAGGCAGGATAAGACCTGTCTGAGATGGGTTTGGTAAAAAGTTGTTTTCTTGGTCCTTAAAGACTTATAATACAAAGATGATCTCCTCTGTTCCCTGCCTGGCATCTATTACCCTTGTTCCAAAAGATTCCATATGTATCAGAAATACTGGGACTTTACTCCATACCCTCAGAGTGGGCTTATAACCCAGCCTGACCAATCCAATTCCCTGTTCCTCTCTCCAGAGATTGGCTGAAAGGCAGGCACTTGACCCAAGATGGGCCAATCAGGGCCAGCATCTACTCTGTACCATTAGCTAGAGATGTCTGCTCTCTTTGGGGAGGGGACCAGGAGAAGTTGCAGCAGAAGGAACCAGACACAGTGGTGGCACAGAGGAACAGTGGCTGCCTGAAACCCTAGCCTTTTTCTGAATTCTTAAGTAAATTGATAAGAATATCTCCTGTGGACTAGGGTGGTTTAAGTGACTTTCTGTCTGTCCCCGGCTGGGTAGAGAGCACCTCCTAAAGGCCTTTTTATAGAATGGCCATTCAAAGTCATCCAGGCTGCTCACAGAGGGGCCAGACCGCAAAGGCAGCTGGGAACATACATAGATGAGGTTCTCTCTGAAACGTTTGCGAAGATTCTCCAGGAAGGCAGATTCACTGGTGTAGGAGTCCAGAAGCACGAAGTCCTGTACTCCAACCTTGTCCCGGGCAGTGAGCGTCCCTTCCATGTGCAGTCGGATATGTCTCTTCCTCAGTTCTTCTTTCTGCGGGGAACAGAACATTCCTCAGCAGTCCACTCATCCAGAAACGCCCCCTGCAGTTCATTTATCCAGAAACTTCTACTGTGAATCTAGTGCCTGAAAAGAAACAGACACCAAGCCCTGGGACAGTAACAGGCTGAGATATTCCAAGCACATATCTCCAACAGTGTTTTTTTTTACCATGCTTTTCCATGCCTAAGCATGTTTGGAATCGCAAATACTCACCACTGTGTCAAAACTGACTATGGCACTCAATAAAATAACCACCCTATTTGAGTGTGGAGCCAGCCTGTGTGCACTTATGTAGTGATCACAGGCTATACCATGTAGTTCAAGCCTGCAGTGGGTTACCATGTAACAGTCTATAATGCTCTTGTAGTAACAAAACTGACTAATGGCGTATTTTCCAGAACATATCCACCATGAAGTAGCACATGATATATGCATGTGTATGTATGTGTGTATATGTATTTGTAGGTGTGTATAGTTGGTGAGTGTGTTGTGTGTGTGAACAGCAATGGCAGCTGACGAAAACCCAGCACCTATTTTGTGCAATATCATTCTAAAGGCTTGGCCTGTTGTGTCTCATCTCATGTTAATCCTGAGCCTGTTACACTGCTGAGGTCAATGAGGAAACTGAGGGCTGTTATCAGCCACAGCTAAGATCTGCCAAAAGGCAGGACCAGGCCTTGAAAGCAGCCTAGCAGCTGACAAGATGTTTCCGTTGGTAAAATATCCACTATGAAATCATGAAGACCTGAGTGTGAGCTCCAGAACTAATTCAGAAAATCTGGGCATGATGGTACATACATATAGTCCTACACTTGGGAGGTGGAGATGTGCAGATTTCCGGGGCTTGCTGGCCAGATAGCCAGACAGCCTGACCCATGAGTTCCAGCCCATGAGTAATTCCATTTCAAAAAGATTGTTAATGGAAAACCCAAGATGGATGGCTCCCTGGCCTCCACATGCAAGCGCACATATGTGCATACCCATCTACTCCCCTAGGCACTTACACAAAATAAAAATTGAAATGAAAGCAGCCGAACCTAGACCTTGTTTTTCTCATTTCTTGCTCTTGATGAGAACAAACTAAATTCACTTTGGAATTCCCAGAGGAGAGATGGGTCAGTTTCTTAGTCTGCTTTCCATTGCTGAGATGAAACACTCACCAAAAGCAACTTGGGGACAGAAACATTTACTTGGCTTACAGGTTATAGTCCATCACTGAGGGAAGAAGTCAAGGAAGGAACCTAGAGACTGGAACGGAAGAGGAGACCGTGGAGGAATGCTGCTGCTCACTAGCTCGCTCAGGTCCTTAGGCAGTGCTGCCCAGGGATGGTACTGTCTACTGCGGGCTGGACTCCCCAGCACCAGTTAACATGAATCAAAACCTGCCTTACAGATTTGCCCTTCTTGTGCCAATGGACTCCTCCTCGTAAGGGACAAACTTGGAGTGTCGCTCCCCAGTGCTGGACTTCAGACATCACTAGAAGGGACCTCACTGCGCTGAGGCAGCGTTCGCCTGTAGTCACTAGGAAGGGGAGCCAAAGCATCACACAGCTGTTAGAATCAACTCTGGAAGGCCCAGGGTATTGAGGGATTGTGCACTGGGCATGGGCACCCCTGCAGGTTTCAGGCTTGTCATGTGAACTGTTTACCAGAACACTGACAACATGGTCCACGAGAGATTATGCCACAGTCAGAGCACTTCTTACTTATGTACCACCCACCATACAGCCAGAAACGGAAGACCAAGAACTCAACAAGAGACGGCACTCCCGGGCTCTGCAATGCGCCTCCATCGCCCCCTAGTGACAACAGAGTTAATGGACACTCCCAGGCTCTGCAATTCGCCCCCTAGTGACAACAGAGTTAATGTCCTGTTAACTTCAGGGAGAAAGTTTCCAGGACTGTGTGTGTGCAGTGGGAGGGTAAACCTGAATCTGGAAGACAGTAAACACACAGCTGGAAGAGACAAGTCAAAGTCCCCAAACAGCCAAAATAACTCACACACACACACACACACACACACACACACACACACACACACACACAGGTAGGGGACCACACAGTCACCCTGAATGGCTGGCACTGTACGAGGGCTGGGGACAGCTCAACAGGAATACCAGCTGCTCTTGCACAAAGGCTGTGTTCAGTTCCCAGATTGATGTCAGGCACCTCACTGCCATCTCTTCTGGCTTCCACAGACACCTCACACAAAGGTGCACAGACACACAATTTAATTAACTTTTTAAAAGTTTGGTGCTTTGTTTTGTTCTGTTTGTTTGGAGTTTTTGTTTGGGGGGCTTTTTCTTCTTTTTTCTTTTTCTTTTTTTTTGTGCCAAAACACTTTAGGAAAGAAATGGGAAACCATTTCCAGAGATGAGGCAATAATCACTAGCTATCCACAAGTCCAGCTCAAAACTTAACCACCCCTCCTTACACTGTGTATGCACACAGATGTGTGTAGCCAAACACGCAATCTGTAAACTGAGGTGCTCTTAGATCTGTGTGTGGGTGTAAAAATCTATACAACTATTAAAAACATTATTTTCCAACCAAAGGAAGGCAGACAGTGTTCTCAGAGGGGACACAGGGAGCTAACGGTTATAGAAAAGAGGGACGTAGCTCCTCAGAATTAAGGAAATATTTAAAACTACAGCTTTGAAGGGTCTGTTCCTGGGATAACAGCTGGTATCCATTCAGACCTTGAGTAAGCATAAGGCCCTGAATTAAAATATCCAGCACCCAGCTAAAGACTCAGGCATGGCCGCCTGTGCCCACAACCCCAGGAGCTCACTAGCAACTCAGGCCAGCTAAAATGGCTAGCTTCTGGCTCATCGTTAAACCCTGCCTCAAGGTGAGGCAGCAAGCATAGGGAATAGAGTAGTAACCCAGGACTCTGCTTGGTTTGAGCTGTGCACACACCTCTCTCCTAACAAAGAGTTTGGTCTGCACAAACTCTTGCTTTGCTATGGTTTGCTATGCACACACACCTACCTCTGAACACTGCACCAACACCAAACTAGGAATCTCTACCCACACCCCATGCATCAGACTATAGGCACACACACACTGCACTCTGAATAACGGGATACATCTCTCCTAACAGTTATTAAATGTATATTCTATTCATTCACACTCTAGTTATGTCTGGTGTGAGATCAGGGGACACTGATCCCTCCTGAAGTGGCTTGAGTATGTGTGCAGTGAGGCAAACTGTGTCCTCTGAGTGAACTTTAGGGGGAACCCCCTGTTAACTTCATATGCACAATTGGACATGTGTATAATTAAAATCGGATGCGTTATTTAAAGGGACAATGCACAGTGAGCAAAGGACTTCCTAATCCAAGCCTGTCGCCAAGACTGATGATCTGAATTTGGTTCTTGGGCCCCACATGGTAGAAGAGAAGCCAACCCAACAAGTTGTTCCTTGGTTTACACTTACACACACACACACACACACACACACACACACACACACACACACACATATGGAGGGAGGGAGAGAGAGAGAGAGAAAGCACACACGGGAGGGAGGGCTCCATAGTTTAATAAGAAAAAATATTAAAAATTGGGCAAAAAGACTTGAATGGACTTTATTAGGAAGGAAAAATAGATAAACAGTCACTCAACACAGTTCTCAAGGCCATTGGTTATCAAGAAAATGCAATAAAAAACCCTGAAGACTTCACCAGAAGAGGTCAGGTGACCAACACCAGGAAATGTGACTGAACTCCATGTCCGTCGCCAGCAGGGAAGGAGGTCTGGCAGTTTCTAATGAAGTCAGCCACATTTCTAGCCTTTGATCATCACTTCTAGCCCTACATATTTACACAAGAGCAATGTAAACCCAGGTCCACAAAAGACTGAAACAGCAAGTGTAACCCACGTACAGCTTCATTCAGAACGCTCTGTAACTGGAAGCAGTCCAGAGACCCATCAAGTGGAGACTGGGTGTGGTCCATCTGCACTGAAGACCAAACGCAGCAATAAAAGCCAAGTAAAGGGTTCGAGAGAGCGTGGAAGACCCTCCCGGACATTGTAAAAGAATCCAGATACAAAAGAGCATGCACCATGCGATTGCATTTGTGTGACTGTCTGGAGCATGCAGAGCTAATCTACAGCGGACACTCAGAACAATTGTCGCCTAGTGGGGGCTGCCAGGGAAGGACATTTGAGCAGTAATAGAAACTTTCTGTACTCAATAAAGCTGTGAGTCAGCAAACCACAGACACATCGCTAGCATGTGTGGCTTTCAGCCCTGGTGTGCTTCATCAATTCTCTCTAGGTGGAACCATGAAAATGATGAAATCGGATAGAAATGTACACACAGAAATATAGTGGCAGGATGGAACTGAGGCAGCATGCTTTTCTGTTTGCTTTGTATGTTATTAAAAACTCCCTATAGCAAAAATGTTTTTAAAACAATGGCCAGCAGATGTCTCCCTACGCTAGCCCACTGGAGCCAAACAAATCTATACTCCCAGCTGTCTTTTGTAATTGGTCTATTGAAATCAAAACCCAACAAGGCTGGACATAGTCCTGGGAACTGGACTCATGTCCTCTGGAAGAGCTGCAGGTGCCCTTAATGGTGGAGTCACCCCTCCAGCCCTGGCTGGACACTTCCTAGGAAGAGAAACATTCTTTATTGCTATCCAGCTGCCACATGGTACACTAAGGGAAGGCTTTGCCCCATGCTATACATACAATAGGTATGTAAAGACAATATCAACACTGTCCTTGATGCAAATCACAGAACACTTGGATTTCTTATGAATATTTGAAATTTATTCTTTGACTTCACACACATACACAATGTATTACAGTTATATTACCCCAACTCCCCCATGCTTCTTTTTACCTTCATATCCTATTTTTATAATTTTTTTTAAAACTTTTATTTATTTGCCTTGGTGTTTGCCTGGAACTGGAACTACAGATAGTTGTGAGCTGCCACGTGTGGTTGCTGGGGATTGAATCCCGATCCTCTGGAAAAGCAGTCAGTGCTCTTAACCGCTGAGCCATCTCTCCAGCCCCCTATTTTTATAATTCTTGAGGCTTCTTTTGTTTGTTTGTTTTTTTTTTTTTAGACAAGGAAGCAGATTCTAAGCTTAAGGCCTCCTGCCTCAACCTTCTGAAGGCTTAGGATTCCATACCTGCACCACTGTGCCAGCAACGGTTTGAATTTTGTGAGATTTAAAAACTGTTATTTTATGTGTATGAGTGATTTGTCTGCATGCATGTGTGTGGAGCACATGTGTGTCTAGTGTCCACAGAGGTCAGAAGAGGGCATCGGATGCCCTGGAACTGGAGTTACAGGTGGCTGTGAGCTGCCATGTGGGTGCTGGGAATTGAAACCAGGTCCTCTGCAAGAGCCCACAGTGCTCTTAACCACTGAGCCACCTCTCCAGGCCCCACACCTTGATTTTAATGTTTTCGTTGTTGTCTAGACATACCTCACCAGGCAAAACACAGTTCTGTGTTTTAATTTCCCTCCAGATAATTGATCTCTGTGGCTGGAGTGGCCACTAAGTGCACATTTAAATACAGGCCTGTACTTCATCTTCATCATCATTATCACCACTCCATCACAGGGGTGAGGGGTGTGTATGCCTCAGCACGCATGCAGAGGTCAGTAGGCAACTCTCTGGAGTAAAGTCTCTGCTTTCACGGTGGGTCCCAGGGATTAAACCCCAGGTATCAGGCTTTCACATTACGAATTTCTACCCGCTGAGCCATCCTGCAGCCTTAGGGCTACCTTCCAGTTCAGTAGTGTGCACAGCCACCCCGAAATGCATGGACAACTCTACAGGATAAATACCCAGTTTGACACCACTAGGGAGCCTGTAAGTTAAGAGATAAAAAACACATTGAGAGCACGAGGGGAAACCAGCTCCTTCTCGCTAAGATGGGAACAAGGGGAAATGTCAGATGGGAGCAAGAGCTGGGAAGGAAGGAAGAAGCGGTAGGTACCAGCAATGCTGAAGGGAATATAGGATGGATGCTGCGGTCCTTCGCCAGTCCAGCTCCTCCAGCATTACCCAGAGTCACCCTGCAACCCAGTGGTCACATTCCCTGGAAGGCTCCCAGGAGCAGAGGAAACCTGATCATGTCACGGCGAGGACCTTGTGACCCTGTGGACACTGAAGCCACAGTGTATTATATAGTAAAGCATGAATTGCATGTATTTCAGTGAGGTCTTCATCAAACTATTTTTTTTTCATAGAAATTCACCAACTATCTTTATTAGAAATGTAGTCTGAAAGACTTGGTGAAGTTTTGCATTATCATTAAATTGTCAATCTTTTTTTTTTTCTCTAGGAAAAGGGATTCATCAATAAGACCAAAAAAAAAAAAAAAAAAAAAAAAAAAAAAAAAAAAAAAAAAAAAAAAAAAAAAAAAAAAAAAAAAAAAAAAAAAAAAAAAAAACCATGGCTGTCATCCACATGTTATTAGATGTCATAAAAATTGCCAATCTTGTATTATTCATCAAAAAAGAATTATCTGAAAGTCAGTCCATGTTACCACTGATGACTTCCAGTGCATTATGATGAGACCAACAGTTTCTCAGACAGTGTAGCACTCCCCCACACCCATACAGGAAGGTGTGGCAGGACACAATCAAACCTGCCCCATAACGCTCAACTGCATTTCCTGTTGGGGTGGTTGCACTTCATAGACAAGTAAATGTACTTGCTTCTCTTGAACACAAGGTACAGAATAAGATCTGGGTTGAGACAGAACATAGAAAATATCACTCAAGACAAGAGCTAACAATATGCTGATCCTTAGCCTGCTGGGAGCAATCTTCAGCTCCATTTTTCTTGGTAAGCATATTCCCCAGCACAGGACTGAGCCTTATGATCTCAAGGTCATAGGAAGAGAAGGTCATTGTCTTCTGCTGAGGCTCAGGAGGGAGGGATCATGAGAATTCTGTCTCATTAGCTTCTTCATCTTTTATACTCCCATTGTTACAGTTAAGGCTTGATGTCTTTGTGTTCTTTCCATCAGCAACCAGCATGGTTCAGAAGGTAACTCAGGCTCAGACTTCAGTTTCTGTGATGGAGAAGAAGACTGTGACATTGGACTGTGTGTATGAAACCCGGGAAAGTACTTACTACTTATTCTGGTACAAGCAAACAAGTAAGGAAATGGTTTTCCTTATTCGCCAAGAGTCTTTCAAAAAGGAAAATGCCACAGAGGGTCGTTATTCTCTGAACTTCCAGAAATCAGAAAGTTCAATTGGACTCATTATCACAGCCACAGAGATCGAGGACTCTGCAGTGTATTTCTGTGCTATGAGTCAGGGCACAGTGGCAGAGGTGTCTACAAGAGCCCCACAAAAACCTCAACCAGATATAGACTCTGAGGAAAGATTTCACTGACGGAGAGGCGGGGCCTGTGGCAGCACAGGAGAGGAGCTGGCAAAATACCTTAGTTCAATTCATTTAGAATGTTTATCTTTATTAGTCATCTGAAGTGTGCATGCTCAGGACCTGCATGGGTCTGCACCAGGTCCACTCTGCATATATATTATGGCTTCCAGTTCAATGTGAGTAAGTGGAGGAATTGGTCTCTGATTATTGTGCCTTCCCTTAGGCTCTTTCCCTTCTGTTAGCTGGTCTTGTCCAATTTCAATGTGACAGGTTTTATTTTATCCTATTATAGTTTGCTTTGTTACATATTGTTGTTCCGTCATATAAGCCTGTTTTTTCCAGCTATCTTCCAATTTCCTCTGCCTTGTTCTTGGTCGCTTCTCCAAACTATTTTTTTAAAGCTATTATTTTCAAATGTAGATTTAAAATGTTATTCATTTATTTTCTATGTGTCATCTGATTGAACACGGAAGTCAGACAAGGGCACTGGATCCCCTGGATCTGGAGTTTCAAGCAATTATGAGCCATGTCCTCGTGGCTATACAGCCAACTCTTCAGCTTCTGGAAACCTATTATTTTTAAAAAGAGTGTAACAGGACTCCAGACCTTACTAGGCCACCAGACCCTAGCACAATTGACTCCATGATGGAAGTATCATTCAGGCTGTAAAATTAGGTATGTAGACAGCACTGCTTGCCAAAACTAAAACAAAGACCTAATCCATCAAGTCCACACATTGGGAAAGTCTCTAATGTGTGAACCTTGCCTTTGGTATCTGTAGCTCACTTCTGGCTAACTGTTCTTGTTAGCTGAAGTATGCCCTCCCAGGAAAAGCTGTTATGCTTAAAAGCTCACCCTGAGAAATGCACAGGCTACCCTGGGAAGATATTACTATGTAGATAGACCTCAGAGGAGTGTGAAGAAGCCTGTTGGCTGCCAGAGGATGGTGGAAGGAACCATCAGGGGCGACCTCTTACTGGGTTAGGTATTTATTTTTTGAGTAAAAGCATTGGGCAGCTAGACAGAGGGGGTGGGTAGAAGACATATGTGACAAATACCACTGAGTGGCTCATTTCACATTATGGGGAATTTAGTTCAATAAACTATTGAAAGGATTTAAAAGAGACCCAGGAACCAAACAGGCCAGCTGGCCTATTGGAAATGGCAAGGTCTGGGTTCAGTGAGGGACCCTGTATCAAAACACAAGATAGAAGACTCCAGATATTAGTTTCTGACTTCCACATGCACACACAATCAAGTGCACATGCACACACAGACATGCAGGCATTCACACTGCATATTACATTTCCCTACCACACACACATATCACACATTACACACACTACACACCACATACCCGATACACACATACCACACAGCCCTATATTATAGTCACAAACATACCACATACACCCCACACACACACAGCACAGTCACAAATACCACATATACCCACATACCACACACACATACACACCATACCTATACCATACCTACGCCACACCAAAAATCACACAGCCATACACACACCATACAACCTACAGTAGTTTGAATGTAATTGGCTCCATAATGTCAGAGAGAGACACTATTAGAAAGTGTGGCTTTGCTGGAGCTTATGTGCTACTTTTATTGGAGGAAGTATGCCACTGTAGGGGTGGGCTTTGAGGTTTCCTGTGCTTAGGATAGCATCCAATGAGTCAATTTTCTATTGCCTGCAAGATGTAGGACTCTCAGCTCCAGCACCATGTCTGCGTGCATGCCACCATGTCACCACCATGTCCCCACTATGATAATGAACTGAAACCATGAAATTGTGAGACACTCCAATTAAATGTTTTCATTATAAGAGTTGTCATGGTCATGATGTCTTTTCTTTTCTTTTTTTTTTTTTTTATAAAAACTTTATTTTATTTATTTGCCTTGGTGTTTGCCTGGAACTGGAACTACAGACAGTTGTTAGCTGCCATGTGGGTGCTGGGAATCGAACCCGGGTCCTCTGGAAGAGCAGACGGTGCTCTTAACCGCTGAGCCATCTCTCCAGCCCCTCATGATGTCTTTTCACAGCAATAGAAACCCTAACTAAAACAGACAGACAGTCAGACACACACACACACACACACACCTATATACAATATAAGAAGTGAGTAAAAGCTACAGAATAAGGAAACTTTGTCTAAAGAAATGTTAGGGCCAGGCAGTGGTGGCACACACCTTTAATCTCAGCACTTGGGAGGCAGAGACGGGCAGATCTCTATGTGTTCAAGGATAGCCTGGTCTACAGAGTGAGTTCCAGGACACCCAAGGCTACACAGAAAAACCCTATCCCAACCCTCTCACCCAATGCCCAAGGCAATTCCCTCCTTCCATCAGGTGACTTCAATGTCAAATCATCAGGCATGGCAGCAAGCATCCTGCCAGCAGCATATTATTAGAGTAACAAGAGAGATTACTCAGGTAGAGGCAGTAGCACTCGGGAGGCAGAGGCAGGAGGATTCTCTCTGAGTTCTAGGACAGCTAGGGCTACACAAAGAAACCCACCAACTCCATCAAGGAATGACTCCCTTGGCAAGCTGAGCTCAACAGAATAGTGTCCAGTCAAACAGGACTAGGGATTCACCCCGGACTTCAGTAAGCCCTAGAACAGTAATAATAGTTATGCAGCTCAGGTCTATGCTGGGTATGGTGGCACACACCTAAAATCCTCTCCCCCAGAAGACTGAGACAGGAGAATTAAGGAGTTTCAGGCCAGCCTGGATTATGGAAGGACAGAGATAATCTCAACCACATAGCATTTACTATTTGATAACTGACCTCAGAGGCATCTTATTAGAAATGAAATTTTGCTGTAAATTATATCTTTAGGTAATAATATAAGTCATGTTTTTATCAACCTGACTTTGAGTTGATAGTGGAACACTTGGTTAATTCTATCTAAAAAATTGAAGCTATGCCCACTCAGCTACAACATAGACATACCATTTTTAAAATTAAATTTAATTTTAATTTTTATGTGTGTGCGCCTTTGGAGGCTAGAAGAAAGCATCAATCCCTGGAGCTGGTGTTACAGTGAAATGTGAGCCACTGACATAGGTGTTGGGACCTGAGTGCAGGTCCTTTGCTGGAGCACCAAGGCTCCTAACCACTGAACCCTCTTTCCAGCATATGGAAATCCTATGTGATAAGTTTAAGAACATAGTCTTGGATGGTCTGATGACATACGGATGTAAAGCTCAGCACATGGAGAATGAGGAAAAGCCTGAGTTCAAGGCCAGCCTGGACTACATGCTGAGATCCTATTTCAAAAATAGACAAAAACAAAACAAAACAAAACCCACTAAACATACTCTTGAAGTGTGGAAAGAAGGTCCTGGTATCCTTTAGAGATATGAGGTTTGTCTTTAGTCTGGTGATTTAAATTTAAACTCATCATTGGGATGAGTGTAGACAAGATGATCCTTTTCCCTGCTAACTGAACAACACACAGAGGGCAGAATTATTCTCGCTTGTGGCCCTGGTGATCAAACTCAGACCTTGTGCAGGGAGACCAGTGCTTTGCCGTTGAGCCCCAGCAAAACTGGAACATGTGTGCACATGTGCAAGTGTACGCAGGCAATTGCCTATGTACATATGTATGGAGGCCAGAGATTGATGTGTCTTCTATTGCTCTCTACCTTAAATTTTTCTTCAATTTGATGTGCATGAATGTGTGTTTACATGAATGCATATGCACCAAGTGGGTACAGTACACAGAGGCCAGAAGATGTGTAGACTGGCATTATGGATGGTGTGAATCACCATATGGGTTCTGGGAACTGAACCCAAGACTTCTGCAAGAGTAGCCAGTGCTCTTAACAGCTGAGCATCTCCTTGATCCCTCCTCCTTGTATTGAGAGGCAGGAGCTGTTGCTGAACCTGGAGCTCACTGATTGGCTAGTCTGGCTGGCTGACCCCAACACTGGTTAGAGATGGTGATGTGCTCTGTGCCTAACCTTTATATAGATCCTCGTACTTGGGCAGCAGGTGCTACCCACTGTGCCATTTCCTGACTCCAGGTTACTGTATTCACAGCACTGTATCACAGGGAGTTGTGAGCTGTTCAACTGGGTACTGGGAACTGAACTCCAGTCACTTAGAAGAGCAAGATACACCCTTAACCCTCAGGTTTATCTCTAGCCCATAGTGGAATTTTGTAACTATGGAGAATTCAGAGAAAAAAATAATAATGATCATCTTTTGCTCAAAGTAGATCTCAACTGTACACTGACTGATGAGGTAGAATGCTGGGCTGGGTTCTCTGATTGGAGCCCCCCTCCCTCCCACAAATACCAAACCCACAAAGTTCAGGAGGTACTCCACAGCAAGGATTTGGCATTTCATAGCTTGGGGTATATCTCCCCTTTGAGCTTAAAAAGCTACTGAGTCTCTGGGTGCTGAGTGGCAAATGCTGGTTTTTTTTTTACCCTCTCTTCCCAGTTTTACACAGAGAGCCACTCACCGTGACCAAAGGACGGTTCATCACCATGGCCCTCACTTCAGTCAGTGTTTGCTGCGGCTGGATCTCCTGTTCTATGACTTACTCCAGTGGTGAGAATTAGCCCGTCTCACTTCAAGTAACAGAATCTTGCAAACAGGCTCAGCTTCCTGATTCTTTAACCTTATTCCTTCTCCTCTACATTCTCTCCGGCTGCGCTGAGGGTCAACCCTTCAAACCCACTACATAGCTCAGTAGCCCAGGCTGGCCTTGAAGTCCTAATCCTCCTGCCTCAGCCTCCTGAGTACTGGGATAAGTACAGGAGTGTGCCACAAGGCCTGACACATTGCTTTTCTTGCTATCTAGGAAGAACTGTCCCCTCCAGCCAACTGATGTGAACTGGAGGATCCTGCTCCCTAAAGCTGGTTGGGTTTTTTTTTTTTAAAGCTGTATAAATACATACACACACACATGCACATGCACACGGACACACAGGGTGGAGTGGGGGACGCAACAAAATGAACAAGGCATAAAAACCCAAACTATGACTGTTTCGGGTATCAAGAGAGGCCAGAGAATGAGCACTGAGGAGCTTTCTGGAGGTACCGGAGCATTCTCTCTAGACCCAGATGGTCAGACAAGCATATAGTTTATAATAATCCAGTGGGCTCCACATTTATTTTTTTATATGCTCCTCATATACAGGCGACATCTCATGATAAAGGGACTCTACAAGCTGTCACAACTCAGTTCCAATGCTGAGAGGGAAGCAATGACATTGCTGTCACCGTGAAGGCCTGTGCCACAACTGTACTAGAGGCCGAGAAGGTAGGAAGTAGACACAGGGGACGAGCAAGCGACAGCTTCCTCCCCTCCTACCTTCAGAAAGATTTTTGTTCTGATTTGCCACAAAATCCTGAGGCTGTCTCCTCCAGACCCTCAGAGAGCAAAGCTTTCAGGCTCCATTTTGCAATCAAGACCCATTACACGTCTGTCCACAGCTCTCATGCACAGACAAGACAGAGCCATTCTTTGTGTACATCTGGGACGTGATTTCTTCCTGTTGGGGACAGAGGATGCAAGATGGAAGGCATTTGGAGTTCGTGAAGTTTCTAAAAAGAAAATGCTACACTTGGCAAAGTTTTTACAAGGCTGAAGTTTCCCGTTCTCACATCCTGAGTGCACCAGACACAGGTGCTCGGGGCTCTGAGGTCAGCCTGGGGATCAGAAAGCTGCAGTCAACAAACACAACATCAGCGAGGCTGAGAGAGACATACACAAGGAGGAGGACAGACTAGATCCTGCATATGTTGGTTGTCGAATTAGCAACAAAACAGCATTGAAACTCTTATGTACCAATTCAGGAAGCTCCAGAAACTTCTATCATTTCTAAACAGAGAGTTAAGCATTCAGGCATGAGCACCAAGGCTCTGTCCTAGAAAGACATCAAGAAAGAAAGACAGGAAGGAAGGAAGGAAGGAAGGAAGGAAGGAAGGAAGGAAGGAAGGGAGAGGGGGAAAGACAAACCAGTGTAGCGAAGGAAAAGCACAGCCCCCCATGCCTGATGTCTTGGGCTTATGGCTGAGAAGCCCCTTCGAGAGTCTTCTCTGGAATGGACAGAGGTCGGGGAGTTGCTTCTCTTTCCCAAACCCAAAGGGGGAGGGAAGTGAGAAAATCGCCTGAGTTCAAACATTCCTTTACAGCCACAACTTTAAATACTAAATGTGTTTCATGGCTGCCATCTTGAAAAACATTAGTTAGCCAAAGGCGCTCTTTGATTCCCATCTGGGATGGAAACACTAGCCGATAATCCATTGAAACGGTCCCGGCACAAAGGCCTTTCTGCGACAATCACGGTGCTTGTGAAGGACAACATTTTTGTGTGCAAAATAAAACATTTTAATGCGCTACAATCCATTACACATATAGCCCTGCATTTCCTTTCAGTAATGATTCATTAGAAAACATTTAACGTCACTGTCGATTTCACACTGGGCAGTCTGGGCACAAAGGACGAGAGATGGCCCATTTAGAAGGGGCTGGAGCCTTCTTTTTTAATCTGAGAGACTCCTAGGAGGTGGGGCCCACAGGACACAACAGACCAGCTAAATTGTGCGGTTAACGGTCAAAGCACCCCCGCCTACTTTGACACTCGTTTCAAGATGACAACACACAATAGGGTTTTGTTCCGTGCAGCCCTTTCGTGCCCGCCGTCTACATCAGAGTGCACATGGAACCCGCCCGATCCTTCACCCACCTGCCTCTCCCCTCCCGCCTCATCCACTCCCTCCCTGCTTCTTCGCCAGCTCCCCTTTAACACAAAGAGACAGGTGAAGAATATGAGAAAAGAGACCATTCAGCACGTCAACTTCCATAACACAATTGCCTGTCAGGTTTCCTGCAAGCACTCAAATGTCTGGGTTGAGGCCAGACACCCTGCCCTGAGCTAGGTTATTTAGCGGGTGAGACAGCTCCCCAGCTATTTCTTGTATTCTCCGTAGAATGCCACCTCCTGGGCATGGAGACCTCAAACCTTTAATAACAGAGCATCCAAAGTTTGTTATCATGACAAGAGATAGCATATCAACCCGACCAAGAGCTATGAGCATATTCCTTTTGTGCCTGCAATTCCAAACATTTGCTAAGAAAAAAACTATTCAAAGCCAGAGGCCTGCTTGTAAGAGAAATTGGAAGATTGTAGAGCCTTTAAAAAGCTCACCCACACATGCATGCACACAATCTCATCAAGGTCATCGTGACACTTGCTAAAAAGAGTAGCCCTGAAAACTTGTCAGAGCATCTAACTGGGGGCCCGCTGAGCAAACCTGTGCACATACTCTCAGCCACAGAGGGCTTCTACCATGCTCTCTGTGCTGACATTGCAGGCCACGGGCACTCAGTGAAGCAACCAGAAGAAATCAGGAGGTAGTCAGACCTGGTGACTCACACCTGTCATGCTTCAGGAGGCTGAGGTAACAGGACTGTGAGTTCAAGGCCAGCCTGGGCTACAGCCTGAAACTGTCTCAAAAACTACAATAACAACACTCAACAACAATAACGCTAATGGGCATCATAGGTACTGGCTTTCACATGCCTGTATTGCGATTGTTACTGTGACAGCAATCCTCATGGGTGATTCATTTGCTTCTGTTATCATGTGTAGCCAACTACTGTCTGTCTCGGGGGCCTGGTAGGATGGCTCAGTGGGTAAAGGGGCTTGCTGCCAAGCCTGATGCTAGGCCCCAGGGAGAGACCTGACTCCTACAAGTTGTCCTCTGGCCTGTGCACACCCAAAAATAAACAAATGTAATAAACATTTTAATAAACGAGCCCTGCCTGTGGTCAGCCAGTGGTGAGCAAGAATATGCTAACTAATGTTGTGCATGCTGAGAGCCGAATTGAAATTACAAATGAAGCTGTCGGCACTCAGCCAGGCTAGTGCAATTCTACACAGAAAATACGCAGCACGCTCTGGGCAGGGATCAGGCAGCGATCTGCATGCATGCTGGGCCCAGGGATCAGCAACCTGGTCGGAAAGCCTGGTCCCGACACTGCCCAAGAACATTCTCTCCTTTAAAATGACAATTAAGGCGGCTTAATTGGCTCATGGGAGTCGGGCAGAGGGAAGAGTATGCCTGGTGAACGGCCACATCTCCTGGCATACGTCCCAGGTGAAGGTGTGGAAAAACTAGATTTCCCAAGACAAGCTGGATGAGAAGAACTTTTGGGGGCTGGAGAATTGGATCAGGGTGTCCAGTGGTTGACGCTCCTGCAGAGGACCCATGTGGCATCTCACAACTGCCTGTAAGCAGTTTAAGTCATTTTAGTAACACGAGAAAAGCCTACCAGTGTCACATTCCAGTGTGAGTTTTCAATGGAGCACAGCCAACCTTGTTCCTGTGTGTCTGTGTGGATAGCGCACTGTGTGTGTCTATGTATCTCTACGTGTGATATGTGCATGTGTATTTTTCTATAGATCTCTGTGTGTGCATATGGTGTGTGTGAATGTATGTAGTATATATGACTATGGTCTATGTCTATGTGTGTCTATGTCTGTATCTGGGTGATATGTGTGTCTGTCTCTGTGTGGTGTGTGCCTCTGTGTCTGTGTGCAACTGTGTGTGACTTTGTCTATTTCTGTATCTCTGTGATGTAGGTGTATTTCTCTATGTGTGATTTTTATGACGTGTCTATGTCTATCTGTCTTTATATGTTCCTCTGCATCTGTAGTATGTGTTTGTGTATATGATTTTGTCCTTCTCTGTGTGTGATGTTTGAGTGTGACTATGCGTGTGGTACGCGTATATGCCTCT
This sequence comes from Sigmodon hispidus, assembly GCA_004025045.1. Classification (NCBI taxonomy): domain Eukaryota; kingdom Metazoa; phylum Chordata; class Mammalia; order Rodentia; family Cricetidae; genus Sigmodon; species Sigmodon hispidus. Next base: position 86,692 of record PVIH01003695.1, read on the forward strand.
GCTTTGTTATAGAGATGCATGGCTGCCACAGAGGCAACATGTCTTCCAAGGCTTACAAGTATCTCTCTAGGCCCTTGCAGCCAAAGTGTGTGGAATAGACTTCCTTCCAGCTCAACCAAGTTCCTCTAGCAGCCCCACCCTTGAGTTAGTGCTACATAAAGACACAGCACTAACAGAAAAAAAAAATGATACTGCAAACACAACCCTGTCTAAACAATCCAGTCGTTTACTCTATGTCCTTTTAGAGTTGTGATGCTTCTAAGCTAAATCTCAGCCAGGCTTGGTGCAGCAGTCTGTTCCTAGTGCTGAGACAGAAGATGAAGAGTTCAAGAATAGCCTGGGCTACAAACATCATAAATGCAGACAGATAGGCCAGGTTCTCAGGAAGCCCTTGGATGCTGCTCTCCCCAATTCTGAATGGTAGGCAGCAAAAACTGAAATCAAGTGTCTGTTCAAAGATGGATTTGAGCTGGCAGCCCCGTGGTTGAAGTGAAGGATTATCTTTTGATCTAACAGCTAGCAGACAGTGTTTTACTCTCCAGATGCCTCTTAATCACCAATGAGTGTAATTATGAATATCAGCAAGCAGAATGGTGCCTGTAAATTACCTTGAGGGTTAGGTGAGCTGCTGGTAAAGCTGAGACCGTTCAAGGCAGCTTAATTGGCTCATGGGAGTCGGGCAGAGGGAAGAGCCCCTGGTGAACGGCCGCATCTCCTGGCATACATCCCAGGTGAAGGTGTGGAAAAACTAGATTTCCCAAGACAAGCTAGATGAGAAGAACTTTTGGGGGCTGGAGAGTTGGATCAGGGTGCCCAGTGGTTGATGCTCCTGCAGAGGACCCATGTGGCACCTCACAACTGCCTGTAAGCCCATCTGCAGGAGACACAACTCCCTCTTCTGGACTTTGAGCACCCATACATCATCTTAAAACAATGAAAATAAATCTTCAAAAAAAATTTCTCTGGTGGTTGGGGAGATGGCTCAGTGGTTAAGAGCATTGGACTTGGGTTCAATTCTCAACACCTACGTGGCAGCTCACAGCTGTCTGTAGGTTCCAGGGGATATAATGCCTCATACAGACATATATACAGGCAAAACACCAATGTACATAAAACAAAAATAAATTTTTAAAAATCTGTGGAAGAATATAGTCACTTTGAACAAAAGCCACACACAGCCCTCCCTGAGGTCACAGAAGTGAATTGTTGGCCTCATGGTTTGCCTATGACTTTGTGAAAGAGGCACTTTCTGGGAGTGTGTTCCCGGTATTCTCAGCTGTCTTCTCCAAGAACAGAAGTGTCTCCATGATCTGGGAGCCTACAGCTGAAGCTGGCAGTGGGGCACGTGCAGACCTACATGGGCTGGCACCAGGAACAGTTTTCCAGTTGGTGGATTTCCCCACCCCAGCTACTTTTTACCTCAGTCTTTGGGTTAAAAGGAAAATTAATCGACTTCACAACTTGTAAAGATTTTGCTTGCACATGTGTATTTGTACGTGTGTGGGGTCAGGGCATCCCTCAATCTCTGTCCACATTCTATCACCACCAGCCATTCATCACTATCACCAGAGACAGACCCACTCCCTGAATCGGGAACTCACAAGTTCTGCTAAACTGGAGGATCAGTGAGCACCAAGAACCCTTCTGCCTCCCACCTTTTCGGTCCTGAAATAGGAATGTTGCCACAGCCGCTTGTTTTCATAGTGGAGGGAATCCAAATGAGGATCCTCATGCCTGTATGGCCAGCACTCCCCCACCCCCAGCCCTCCCCCCAGCTTCAGGCCTCACAACTTTTGTTATTGCATTGAAGTTACTCACCAGTTTCTCAGAGGATGTTCAAATGATGTGTGGGTGAAGAGGGCTGTGACTTGTGACACACACAAAAGTCACCCCTATCTAGAATGTTCTGGTTGAGTAGCCCTATCTGAAATGCTGAGTTCAGACTTTGGACTATACGGGTGCAAGCCTGGTCTGAATTTGAAATTTATTTGTCTCGGGGGCTGGAGAGATGGCTCAGCGGTTAAGAGCACCGTCTGCTCTTCCAGAGGACCCTGGTTCAATTCCCAGCACCCACATGGCAGCTAACAACTGTCTGTAGTTCCAGTTCCAGGCAAACACCAAGGCAAATAAATAAATAAAGTTTAAAAAAAAAAAAAAAAAAGAAATTTATTTGTCTCGCATACACCCTGTGTCTAATGCCTACCTGAAAAGGTATTAGAAACTATGTTCAGTGCATCTACCTTATTAGTGACTTATCTCATGGGGAAAGTGTGAAATTTTTCTTTAGAGCAAATCACTCCAGCCCTGGAAAAGTCCACAGGTTTTCAGGTTAGGGACAATTTTTAGTTCTTAGACTTTTGATACATAGCAGAATTACTGGTTAAATCTCAAAAGAAAAGCAAACGGTCAGCCCAGGAGTCCACACATTCTTCATTTGTGTAATATGTGCACAGTCCCTGCAGTGAGTTGTTGGGGTACACGCCGCGCATGCATGCTGTGATCGGTACCCCCATCCCCACCCCATCACTTCAGGCCCTGCCCCAGCTACATCCTGCTTTGCCTCAAAGCTCCCTCCCTTCCTTCTGTTCATTTCCTGCAAGACTCAGGCCTGTCACCCAGGGAAAAATTCAAACTGAAATGAGAGATCAAGTAAGAGGGGACCTGTCACTCCCCAAGATAGGAGGAAGGCAGGGTCTACAGACACCCTGCCAGTTGCCGGGGCTGGGAGAGAGACTCACAGAGAGGCAGGGGGTGGCCAGAATCCAAGAGCCCTGCAGGCTCCAACTACCCAGAGCTCGGGGCTTGGTGTGTACACACAACTTGCAAGATGAATTCCTTTCTTCTACAACTAGAGACATCCCAGCCCATCTCAGATGCCAGCCATGCTGGTTCACCTCGGTGGCCATGAACTTGCTGGATACAACAGGCACTGGCTCTTCCTGCAGAGATGTCCCAAAGGATCTCACTCCAGATCCACCAGAGAACAAGCTAATACATACTGACCCCCAAAGATGCCATCAGCACCCAGACTTCTCTTTCTTCTTATAGCAACAAACCCTGCTCTGTCCTTAAAGTTTAATAAAAGTGAAAATTTCTAACTGGAAACTGGATATGCTTAGCAGGACAGTGGGCAGCTTCTGGGGTTCTCACTCCAAGTAGTTGTGTCTGAGATTTTCATAGTTTCTCAGGTGAAGAAAGGGGAGGGGAGAGAGACAGAAACCGAAGCAAAGAGACAGAGAGACAGATCTCACTGAAAACATCATTGGGGACTTCTTTTTCAAAGGAACAAATTAAGAGATATGTAAAATTATTTTAGAACTTCCACTATTGACCCTGACTGATCTGTGATGATGAAGTGGACAGTGTCCTTGTTAGCAGCTACTAAAAGAAGCCAGTAGATACATTTAAATATCTTTTTCCTGGTCTCATGATAAAAAAAAATTGCCTATTTACTTTAGATGTTCTGAAAAATGTACTAAAGAGAATAATTCTACAGCTCAGAAGTTACCAACATTTTTTGCCCATTGATGGAAGAATAGAAAAGAAAATGTGGTATATACATGCACATATATGCACATGCACTCAACACATACACAGTGGGGGGGGGAACTCTATGAAGGAGGCAATCCTATCATTTGCAACAATATGGATGAAAACGGGGGACACTCTATTAAGTAAAATAAGTTGAAGCCCAAAGAGACAAGCCGAGATCACATGATTGCATTTATAGGTGGAAGCTGAGAGCTAATCTCAGAGGCTTAGAGAAAAGAGGTAACCAGGAGTGGGAAATGCGGGGGTGGGGTGGGGGTGGGGGTGTTGGGGGGTGGTGGTGAAAAGGATGTTGAGCCAGTGCAGCTTCGGGGGATGTGATGACTGCAAAGCAGCTGGCATAGAGGATATTGAATATTTCTAACACAAATTATAACTGAGGTGATGAATCTGCTAAGTAGCATGCATTGGAAAGCTGCACAGAACCCCCCAAACACATGTCTTTATTATACACCAACTAAAAATACATATATCCAGCTGGGTATGGTGGCACACACCTTTAATCCCCTAGCACTCAGGAGACAGAGGCAAGTAAGTGAATCTCTGTGAGTTCAAGGCCAGCTTGGTCTACAGAGTGAGTTCTAGGACAGCCAGGGCTACACAGAGAAACCCTGTCTTGAAGAAAAAAAAAAAGCAATATATATCCATTTAGCACACACACATATATACAACAGTGCTGGGGATTTTGTGTAGGTGCCCATGTGTATGAGGATACACATATATGCATATGGGGTCAAAAGTGGACGTGAAATGTTCTCCTGGGCCATTTTCCTTCCCTCCCCTTTGGAAACAGAATTTCTCATTGACCCTGGAACTCACTAGTTGGGCTGGCCAGTGTGCTCAGGAATCCTCCCACTTCTGCCTCTCAGCCTTGGGAGTAGAGACCCACACCATTTTGACATGGGTGCTAAGGATCTGAACTCAAGTTCTCATGATTGACAGCAAGCCCTTTGCTCCACAGAGCAGTTGCTCCAGCAAAGGCTCAAGTACGTTTTTAAAAGAGAAATGATCCTTCCTTGTGATCCTCTCTACTCCTCTGTGTGTGTGTGTGTGTGTGTGTGTGTGTGTGTGTGTGTGTGTGTGCTGGAGCATGTATGCATGTGTAAATAACAGTTAGATAATGGGTTATGTGCTTTCTATCACTTTCAAAAGCAGCATGCTGACTCCTCATAAACAAAGTCTACCTCCGAACATCACATGGGTCAAAAGCACTGGAATCTTCGGCCAGCATTGCAAGGTTAACAATTCACTCAGGAACTTCCTCTATTTCTTAGTGACTTCACTGCATCATATTGACATTGTCAGGGCCCACTGGTGACCTCTGGCTATAGTATTAACACTAGGGACTATAACCACGACTATCCTTGTTACCACTTGTGCTTATGGCAGGAGGATGGCCTCAAGTATCCCCCTCGAGAACACCAACCATCTCCTTTGCAACAGGACCTCTTACTGGCCTAGAGCTCAACAATTACATAGGGCTTGCTGGCAAGTGAGTCCCAGGCTCCACCTGTTCCCTCCTTAGTTCTGGGGTTATAGACATGTACCTCACTACCAGCTTTTATGGGGTGGAGGGATCTGAACTCAGGTCCTCATACTTAAAGGGTTAGCACTTTATTGACTAAGTTGTCTTCCAGCCACAAAGTGGAAAGTTTTCACACCATCTAAAGTAGCTGTGGCAAATGTTTACTTAGGCTTTCTATTGTCGTTTGAAGAGCTAAGGCCGGGATGCTTTTGTTTGAGGGTCACGTATTGGAACTTTGGTCCTCAGTTTGGTAGTGATATATATATATATTTAAGAGGAAGAGCCTAGTGGCAGTCCTCAGGTCACTGAGGGTGATGCACTTAGAAGGGGTTAAGGGCTTTCTCAAGGGACCCTTTGTCAGTTTGGGGGAAGAGGTCATCTGGGGACGAGGCCGAAAGGTCCCCGATGCTTTGATCTCTTCTCTGGTAATATGATCTCTCTCCAAGCTCCCTACTCTTGAACTTCCAGAGGCATGAGCTAAGCAAACCTCTAATTTTTTTAAAAATAACATTACCTAGCCTCTAGTATTCCATTACAGTAGTAAAAACTAATGGCAACAGTTTGGAAATTTGAGTAATCCTGATTGCTAGAGATACAAGCATGACTGAGATCATTATTACAAGGGTTTTATTTTTAAATACCTGGGCAAATCAGTGGCTACTTTCTGAGCCATACATATAAACCATTATAGGAGATACCTGGTCCCTAGAAATTTTTAATCTGTCTGTGTGCGTTGTGTGTGCACACCTGCCCACATGTGCATGTGTGCAAGTGTGTGGGTATGCATGCATATTTGCATGTGGGCATGTATGCATGTTTGCATGTGTGCATCAGGTGCCTTCCTTTATCACTGTCTTCACTGAACCACAGGCTGTGCTGGCTGGACCATGAGCCCTGGCATCTTGTCTCTCCTCTCCCCCTGCTTTTAAGGCTAATCAAAGCACAATTCATTGGGAAGTCACTTGTGTCCTCTATTCCCTTGGCAAGATGACAAGAGATCTGGCTCTCCCTCCAGGTTTCCATATAAAATTTTGCAGCTGAGGGTGACTGGAGGGAAAGACCTGGTGTAAGGCCTTTCACAGCAGCTATCTATGTAAAAACACACAGGCCCACTTTAGACAGCGCTCTGCTTCCAATGGCAGGCAACAGTACAGAGCTATGGAATTCAGCTATGTCAGAACAGAATGTACTTGGCCTTGACAATGAGAGACACTGTTCTTAAAGATGGGGAAGGCACAGTCTCTGCTTTGTTCAGACTCGGCCTGAGGTTGAGCTCTTTGGTGTAGGTAACTTAGTGTCTTGTTGACACGTGACACTGGACCTGTGGATGGTTCAGTGCGTGAGGGAGCTTGCCTGACATCACTGTCTCAAGCTCCATCCTGGGGTCCGCATCGTGGGAGAGTCAGCTGTCTTGACTTTCTTCCGACTTCTACGTGCACTCTGGGGACACATGCTTGTGATTGTCCCCCCAAAATAAAATTTAATTTTTGAAAAAGTAATATTTTACTTTGAAGGCTATTTTTTATAAAATAAGCTCTCTCATGAAGACTTGTAGTGATATTTAATTTATAAAATTACTCTGGAATATCAGAGCTCAGAGCCATTTCTCTAGCCTTCTATTTTGTTTCAAGACAAGGTTTTCTGGAAGAACAGATGGTGCTCTTAACCGCTGAGCCATCTCTCCAGCCCCGATAAGGTTTTCTGTGTAACAGTCCTGGCTGTCCTGGGACTCGCTCTGTAGACTAGACTGGCCTCTGCCTCCCAAGTGCTGGGACTAATGTTGTGTGCCACTACTGCCTGACTTAAGGCATAGCAATTCTATTTCATATCAACTATTTCTCTCATTGGATTCAGGTAAAATCAGACTGTGGTTAGAAATAGCTCATCCAAGTCTTAGAAATGGGCTGACTACAGCTATTCACAGTGAGGAAGATGGGCCCCGAACACAGCTAGATAGTTAGTTCTGAGTTGGGGGAGATATATATTTTTTAATTTATTTTGTATACATGCACCAGAAGAGGGCACCAGATGTCATTACAGATGGTTGTGAGCCACCATGTGGTTGCTGGGAATTGAACTCATGACCTCTGGAAGAACAGACAGTGCTCTTAACCTCTGAGCCATCTCTCCAGCCCCCGAGTTGGGGGATCTTGAATGGCCTTTTTTGTTCACTTCATACAATTTTAAAATACTAAGCTATTAGAAATGTGGGCCAGAAAGATGGCTCAAGAGTACATCCCGATGACGTGTGTTAGATTCCTGGGCCCCACATGGAAGGAGAGAATGACTCCTGGAAGGTGTCCTCTGCCTTCTACACATTTGCAGTGGTATGCATTCATGTTTACACACATGCACAGGAGTGCACGCACACACACATACACATGCATGCGTGCCCACACATGCACATGCATGCACACATAAATGTCCTAGAATGTAAAGAAAAAAAATACACATTAGCCAGGCAGTGGTGGCACATGCCTTTAATCTCAGCACTTGGGAGGCAGAGGCAGGCAGATCTCTGTGAGTTCGAGGACAGCCTAGTGTACAAAGTGGGTTTCAGGACAGCTAGAATGATTATGCAGAGAAATTCTGTCTCAAAATATAAAACAAAATTACATATTCTCAATTAAATTGAGCATACCAAAATCAGTTGCAGAATTAAAGGCGACTCCTGTGCTGACATGGGAGAGGCTTATCTAATCCCATTATGTCCTGATTCCACCCTGACAACCAACCTTTCACTGCCCTTGAGAGAACCCTTACTAGACGAGAGCCAGGAGGGCTTCAAGACTTACTCAGGGCAGAAATCTCTCCTCTCTAATGTAGGCTTGTCCCACGAAGCCACAAATGTAACCATGCAGCACAGAACCATACACTGTGCCCATGGTCTTCACCTCACTCAGAAATTAGGCTAAATTAGCACAATTAGGCTAAAGTAACCTGCAAGGCTAGAGTGTAGGGACTTTTATGTTGTGTTTTTACAACTTTTGTGAGTCTATAATCATTTTCAATAAAATGTTAAAGTCTATTGCCTTTGGCCTGCCATGTTATAGAGTCATAAAATATGGTCAAGCTACAGCAAGGCATGGGCTGGGAACACAGTGCCTCCCTGGATGTGGGTAGACACAAGCCCTGGGTCTCCTGCTCAGTGGCCGATATGGACCCCCAATTTCTTACCAATTCACTGGGAGGGGACAGTCAACTGCTTTAAAAAATGAGATTTTGAATAATCACCCCGAACACCACTGCAGAACAAGTGCTTGGCAACACATCACTTCATCTATCAGCCGCAGCCTCACACACACACACACACACACACACACACACACACACACACACACACACACACACGGGGGTGAGCAAGAGACCCTACCTTACAGAGGGGTGTGCTGTGACTGTCACATCACATATGTACTTGCACACGCATGTGTCACACACAAACACTACATATATAGCCTCCAATTGAAAACATCTTTGAAGTTGTGCCTTTATCAGTTTTAGATAGCGAATGACTTTATCTATGAAGGGATGCCAGACAAAAGGGTTTGAGGACCAGTGAGGTAATTTTAGGGATGAGAAACATGCTGGATAGAAGCTTGCTGGAGGACTCCAGACTTGGTTTATTTGGGTCCCCACTGTTGCCTGAAGCCCTGGTTTCTGGTGATGAAGGCTCATTTCCAACATTGTTATGGGAAGGATGGAAGGGATATGGGGGATGTTTCTCCTGAAAGAATCAACACGGCTCGCTGTAGTAGGGGTATCCAGGGCAGCTGCCTCTTGCCGAAGCCAAAAGTCCTCAATTGGTTTCAGCTGCAACCTGACTTTTTCAAAGGGAAGCTAGGAATTCACTAAGAAGGAGAATCTCATTAAAGACAACTCAACTACCAGGAGCCAGGTCCGAATGCTTGCCAAGAGAATATTTCAGGCTGCAGACGTGGCTCAGGGGGTAAAGCTCTGGATATGCAAGCTTGAGGATCTAAGTTCAAATCCCCAGAATGTACGTACAGAGAGGTGAGGAAGGAAGCAGTCATCTGTAGGTCCTGAGCTCCCACAGCAAGAGGGAAGACAGACAGAATGAACCAAGAGACTCAAAGCCCAGCTGACATAGTGCACTCAGTGAGAAACAACAAGAGACCCTACCTCAAACAAGGTGAAAGGTGAAGGTCAACACCCAGGGTTGTCCTCTGACCACCACAAGTGTGCCACATGTACTCAGAACACACACACACAGACACACACACACACACACACACACACACACAGAGAGAGAGAGCGCGCGCCATAACATGAAATGCTACCTGTGACCTTGTTTGAGGACATACCCTTTTACCAAGAAGCCAGGTTGCCTTCTCCTGCTGAAGCAGCCTCCTGGAGTCACAGCAGTAGCACAGAAAAGCCATCACCATGAATGCACCTGGGTGTTCAGTGACATGGCCGAAGCTGACACCATTGTGAGTGCTGGTTGCCAAGGCAACAGTATTTGGTGCTATAGAAAAGGATAATTGGCAGAATGGATCTTTGACAGGCTGTGGCTAGTACTCCTGGTGCAGGAGACTCCTATGGGTGGCTACTGAACGAGTCTATGTGTGTGAACGTTTCTGTGACCCCCCCCTTTGGTCACCCAGGAAGAGGCGGCCCCATCAGAAACTCATGTCTTCTAAACAGACATGGTGAGGTCACTCTTTGGGGAAAAAAACAAACAGAAACATCACCCTTGAAGTACATGAAGAATTAACTCCTAGAAAAAGATGACAGGTTCACACGGAGGCTGTCTCTACCCTCGCTTGGCTCTTTGGGTCTTTCCTACTATTGACCCTGGCAGTTTGGAGTTGCTGTATTTAAATTCAATGGTGCCTCTGGGGTAAAGAATTTGCAGACATTCCTAGAGGAGAAAGCACCCATTACTACAACTCTCTGCAGCACTGCATCCACCCCACCCCGAGAACCATAGCTGCCCATGTGACTGGTTAACACATGCTAAGTAAAAACAGGACTCCACCCTCCAGACATGCCAGACACATTTCAAGTCCTCAGAAGTCACCCTTGGTTCATAGTCGCCGCACTGAACAGTATGATAGTGACCGTGTCATCACAGAAAATTATGCTGTCTTCAACTTGAAACAAACTGTACCCAGCTTCACCCACTTTGGTTCTAAATGACCACATCCCTCGGGGGATAGCCTCAAACAAACCTTTTTACCAAGCAAATATAGAATTTTATAGCTAACCCAGTTCCTTCCTGCCCACTGGAAGCCCAGGGGAACTGTTGCTATGATGTGGTGGAAGAGAAGTCCCCAGCGAGGCCACCTTTGAGCCTGTTACCTTGGATTCCATGGCGCTTGGAGGGAGAGCCGTTGTTAGCGCTTCTCTGCTGGCGATCCTGCGACATGTGACACCCAGCGTCAAGGTCCGTGGAGATTCTAGATGGCCGAGTAGAGAATAGTGAATAATTCACAGTGGGAGGCAGGAACTGCACCCTGAGGCTGCCCACCTGAGGACACACAGGCCCTTTGAGGTTATAAGAACTGGAAACCGGACTCCAGCTGGATCATGTTTCCACTATGGCTGACCTCTGATTGGTCCCTCGGATGACTGCTGAGACCAGCGAGGGACCTCCTTGAGCCCGACTGACACCTATTCCATTTCCACAGACACCTGCCGAATTCTCCTTCTACACCCTCAGCCTTAGGCTGCTCAGTTTGCAAGGGGGCCTCTGTGCCTTCGGGTACAACCTTTACACACACACACACACACACACACACACAGGCTTTCTGTCATGGCTGGAGAGCTGCCTTGACCATCTTCTGACAGCGAGGGCAGTGATGCCAACGGTCCCCTTTCCCTGTCCTCACAGCACCCCGGTCACGTGTCTGTGGGGCATGATTCCACCCCCCTGCGATTGTACCTGATCTAGTCCCAGCATCCGACCCTCCCAGAGCACAAGGCCAAAGGGCCTAAAAGGAAACCAGGACACTTCCTTAGAAGCATCCAGGAAAGGAAGGACCCAACCTTATAAGTCCTTCTTCCCCTTGGCTGGTAGTGCAACCCTCACGGCCATCCATGCTATCAGAGCAAACCAGCCGGCCACAGCCTACTCCTGTTGCTGTGAGAAACACTGTGACTGCATCAGCTTTAGATGGAAAGGGTTTGTTTCAGCTTACAGGTTACAGATTCCAGTCCATCATCAACAGAACCCAGGACAGGAACTCAAGTCAGAAGCCTGGAGGCAAGAACAGAAGCAGAGGCCATGAGGAGTCCCTGTTTCCTGGGCTTGTTCAGCCGCGTTTCTTACAGCCAGGGATGGCACCACCCACAGTGAACTGGGCACTAAGTCAATTAGCAATCAGGCAAATGGCCCACAGATGCCTGCCTGCTGGGGGCTGCTTCCTCCACCTAACAGCCCTCTTCCCAGGCTGATATCAAGTTGACAGAGAAATCTGGCCCATTCCTAGAGGCTTTATAAGAAAGCAGGACTGAACAAAACCCACTTAGAAATGAAGTCAAGGACCTGATGCCCTGGGAAATGCTAAATCAAATTGTGCCCGATGGCAGACCTCTGATATACTGATCAACAGCCAACTTCAGACAGACCAATGTCTCATCTCAGACCTAACACATTACAGATAGAGAAAGTGGGTTTAGGACCAGAACAGGCCATTTCTGTTGTCAAGAATCATCTCCAACCAGCCGCCTCCTCTCTCCCTCCCTCCCTCCCCGCCTTGTATGCACCCACCCGCAGTGGAGCTGGTATCCGCTCAGCTTCAGGTTTAACTCATTTAATAATAAGTAAACATGGTCTGGGCCCTTTCCAAAGCATGACTCCCACGGCCAGGCTGGAGCTATGGCTTAGTCAGGCAATTGCCTACCCTGAAAGCATCAGAACCTGTGTTCAGTCCCCAGAACCCACAGTTTTACAAAAGCTGGGAATAGTAGAGCTTGTCTGTTGGTCCAGCACTGGGGAGACAGAGGTGAGTAGAGTCCTGAGCTTGTGGGCCATGCTAGAGTAAGTCCAGGCCAAGGAGAGAGCCTGCCTCAGACACAAGGTGTAGGACATCTGAGAAATGACAACGATGTCCTCTGGTCTCCACACACACAAACACTTGCATGCATACAGAGAGAGAGAGAGAGAGAGAGAGAGAGAGAGAGAGAGAGAGAGAAAGCAAAAGCACTCTGTAGGTACATGTTTTTCTTTTTAATAAAAAAAAAAAGTCTGGCCTGGGGTCTTGGCTCAGTGGTGATAGAATGTTTGCCTGATGGGTGATTCATAGGTTCTGTGCCCACCTGTAAAACACATATCACTTATTTCAGATGCTCAGATCTACATTACTTTCTTTTTTTTTTTTTTTTTAAAAAAAACTTTATTTATTTATTTATTTGCCTTGGTGTTTGCCTGGAACTGGAACTACAGACAGTTGTTAGCTGCCATATGGGTGCTGGGAATCGAACCGGGGTCCTCTGGAAGAGCAGATGGTGCTCTTAACCGCTGAGCCATCTCTCCAGCCCCCATTACTTTCTTTTTAAAAAAATATTTATTTTTACTTTATGTGAATTGGTGTTCTGCCTGCATGTATAACTGTGTAAGGGTGTCAGATCTTAGAATTACAGACAGTTGTTAGCTGCCATGTGGATGCTGGGAATCGAATTCAAGTCCTCCGGAAGAATAGTCAGTGCTCTTAACCGCTGAGCCATCTCTCCAGGCCTGCATTACTTTCAAGAACAATCTAAAGCTACTCAGGTCCCCGGATGCCGGAAGCAGCTTCCAATCCTCACCTCTGGTTTCTGGTTGGTATCAGTCAGCAAAGGCCACCAGGAGCATTAGGGACGTTGCTTCCCTTTGCTTACAACAAATAAGATGCTGAACCACAGGAAGACCTTATCCCAATGCCTCCCCAGAGAAGTCCATCCACTCTACCCACTGATACTCATGTCTGCGCTGCAGGTATTTTAAAAGGATGATGAAGAGTTGATTGTACCAGATTTTTTCTTTTAGGCTACCAGCCAGCTCCCAAATCAGAACACAGAGACCTTAGTAGCTTTGAATCCTCAGCCCAGCTTAGATCTTCTCTGGCTAGCTCTTTTAACTTAAATGAACCTATTTCTCTTTATTTATCCTTTGCCTCAGGGCCTTTTACCTTCCTTTCCTTTGTAGACTTTCGCTGCCTCTGTGTCCTCCTGGTCCTGGTCAGCTCCTTGTCCTCTCCTTTCCCGCCTCCTCCCTCTCTTCCCTCCAGCCTAGATTTGCCCTCCAACCCTGCCGCCTATCCCTTCTTCTACCTAGCTATTGGTCATTCAGCTTTTTACTAGACCCAATCAGGTGCCTTAGGCAGGCAAGGTAAAACAGCAACACATCTTTACATAGTTAAACAAATGTAGCAAAAGCAACACACCTTTCTTTACATAGTTAATTTTCCACAGCATAGACAAATGTAACACGTACAGTTAAAATAATATCCCGCAACACTTGAACTCATGAAAGTAGAGGTTGGGTGAATGAGGAGAGAGAGAGAGAGAGAGAGAGATGGAGACAGACACCAGTGGCTCAGGGCATTACGAGGGGTAGCTATGGAGTTCCCATAACACCTTAAGATAACTCTCTTTGACTTCAAGTCATGGTGTACTTTGGAAAACAGCCAGTAGGAAGAATTTTGAATGTTTTCAGCAGGAGAAATGGGGAACATGTTTGAGGTGACAAATATACCAGTTACCATTATGGCATCATCATGAAAGCACCCGTATTAAAGTGTTTCACTGTACCTCCGAGGCACTGTGATGACATATCAGTTTTTGTTGCTTTTTTTTTCAGACAGGGTTTCTCTGTGTAACGGTTCTAGCTGTTCTGGAACTCACTTTGTAGATCAGGCTGGCCTTGAACTCACAGAGATCTGCCTGCCTCTGCCTCCCAAGTGCTGGGATTACATATTAAAGAGTGGAAAAGCACCTGAAAAATTGCAGCTTCAGAGGGATCTGATGCCCTCTCCTGGTCTCCATGGATACTGCACATGGCACACATTAAACTCATGTCAGGAGTCCATATGAGCGCATCCCAATCCCTCTCCCAGCCTCTACCCCCCCCTTCCTCCCTCCCTCCCTCCGTAATTGGCCAGAAGCCTCATGGCTAGTAGTACTTTGGAGAGGGTGTGCATAGGAGGCTGAGATTGGAGAAGCCTGCTGGGCCTGGGCTGTTCTGAGTACCTGAGTCTGGAGGTAATCTACTGCAGAGGGACTGTCTTAATCACTGTTCTGTTGCTGGGAAGAGACACCATACCTTGGCAACTCATAAAAGAAAGCACTTTATTCAGGCTTGTTTATTTCAGAAGCTTAGTCTATTGTCATGGTGGGAAGCAAGGCGCCATGCAGGCAGATGTGGTGCTGGGGAGGTGGGGGGAAGCGGAGAGGTCAACATCTGGATCAGCAGGCAGCAGGAGAGAGTGCCACTGTGCCACCTGTAATGGGGGGGGGGGGGTTCTGGCTCCATCAGGCCAGAGGTCCAGACATGCCTGCTACTGCTTCTCCCCCCAAAAAATGACTCAGACGCTTATATTCATTTCATCCTGTTTGACCTATGTCTCAGACATTTTGCTAGCTAGCTCTTTCATCCTAATTCAATCTATTTCCATTAATCTACCTGCCACATGGCCTGTGGCTTACCTATTTCTTTACATGTTTCTTCCTGGGCACCCGGTTTGTATCTCTCTTAACTATGCTCTCCTTCCATTAGCTATGCTCTGATTCCTCTGCTTACTTCTATGGTGCCTGACATGGGCTAAAACAGTTCCTTTATTTAAAGAATGCCCCCCCACACACACACACTTCCTCCAACAAGGCCACGCCTCCTCCAGCAAGGCCACGCCTCCTCCAGCAAGGCCACGCCTCCTCCAGCAAGGCCACGCCTCCTAATCCCTTTCACTCCCTAATGATTAAGCATCTCAATCTATGAGTCTATGGGGCCATTATTCAGACCACAGGGAAAAATCTCGGGTCATGAGATACATGGGGCTCATTTTAGCTGCCACATCCAGCACACACTGAAGAAAAAAAAAAAAAAAAAACGCTAAAAGATGCTAGTACAATATAGTGTGATAAATTAAACTGATAAATGGTTTATTTCTGGAATTTTCCATTTGATATTTTTAAGCAGAGATTGACTATGGGTAACTGAAACCGAAGAAGAGAAAACTGCAGTGAGAGAATGATGTCTTTGCTGTTTATGATAACTTTGTTATTTAAGGAATTATCACCAGGCAGGGTAGATGGTTCAAGGGATAAAAGGCTGCATACAAGCACAAGGAACTGAGTTCAAATCCCCAGACACCATGTAATCCTGGTGTCGTCTCTTATGTCTGTAAACTCCTTGTTCCTTCAGTGAGACTAGAGGCACAGACAGACAAGTAGGGCGCTCACAGGCCAGCTATCCCCTGCACATAGCATCAAGGACAGACAGCCAAGGTTGTCCACTGTGGTACACACCACATTCACACACTCAAAATACACACATCACATGCCAGGGAGTATCAGCAAACCTGATCCATCTCCTGGGGACACTCTGTCCAACAGAAGCTGTTAACAGACCTATGAGGCTGAGTGATACACATGAGGGGTTCACTCCCTCCCCCCATGCTAGAACAGGAAGAGCACAAGAGACAAAAACCAGCCAGGTGTTAGAGGGACTGCTGTGCCCACTATCCCTTGAGGAAGCAAGGTGACCGAAAAGGTCTCATTCACCAGTGTAGTCTCTCTCTATAGCATGGGTCCTTGTCTCCAAGGAGGCTCAGGTATGTGTCTGGAAGTTTGGCAAAGTTTGGGGTCTCTCCTCACATGCCCACTCTCAGGGCGAAACTCAGAACTCACACCTGCAGTGGACGCTAGTCCTACAAAGCCTCAGAAGGCTTCACATTGTCAGAGAAGGTCCAGCATGTGTCGGGGACATAGGACTTACAAACAAGAAGGGTTAGTTTCAAGACACATATTACATGGTCGAAATGGGATTCCTTCAACATCACCCTGTTCTTTGCAAGGACAGCTGTCTTTTGAAAACTGAACTTAGGTACAAGAGGAGAGAATTACATTATGCAAATTAGGCCAGTCTCAGATATGTGTGTTTTCTTTCATCTGTGGGCCTACATTTTACATAGATACACAAAAATCACAGTTGTATTTCATATGAAAGTACAGTGAAATGTCCAGGGAACAAAGGGGATTAATGGATTGGGCAAAAAAAGGGTATGGGAGGTTTGTTCAACATATAATGCACACTTGCATGAAATCTAGAAAGAAACAACAAACCAGGGGCAGGAGAGATGGCTCAGGGGTTAAGAGCACCAGCTGCTCTTTGAGAGGACCGGGGTTCACTTCCCAAAACCCACATGGTGGTTCACAACTGTAATTCCAGTTGTGAGGAATCTGATGCCCTCTTCTAGCCTCTGGGAGCACTGCATGCATGTAGTACACAGACATACATGCAGGCAAAATACCCAAACAAGGGCTCAGGATCAGGGTCTGGTGAAGGGGCCGTCTGCAGACGCCATGTCGGGCTGTGAAGGTGGCAAAAAGAAGTTCCTGAGACTTTATTCATAATAAGAGAGGAAAAAAATCAAAAAAAAGAAAAAAAAAATAAGCCCCTGAAACAGCCCAAGAAGCAGGCCAAGGAGATGGATGAGGAAGATGAGGCTTTCAAGCAGAAACAAAAGAAGGAGCAGAAGAAACTCGAGGCGCTAAAAGCCAAGGCCGCGGGGAAGGGACCCCTGGCCACAGGTGGAATTAAGAAATCTGGCAAAAAGTAAGCTGTTCCTCCTATCTGAGATGATGGTGACCCTCTTCCATTCCTATTTAAACATCTGGATCCCCTGCCATAACATCTTTGCCACCTACAGCTAGAATGAAATGTTATCCTGAAGCCTGTTAAACATCTGGATTCCCTACTGTAACATCTTTGCCATCGATAGTTAGAATGAAGTGTTATCCTGGAGCCTGTTGTACATTGTAATAAACTTTTGTAAAAATAAATAAGGAAAATAAATAATACAATGGCTCATTGTCTCTAGAGTTCAGCAGTTTCTACCTCAGCTCTGAATGTAAAGTGAACCCAGTGTGGGGTCCTGCCAGAGCCTGCTCTCTTATCTTTGTTGAACTCTGAATCCTGTATCACTTTGAATTAAACCAACTCATTAAAAGGCAAAAAAAAAAAAAAAAAAAATACCCAAACAAAATAATTCTTTTTAAATAAAAAAGTAAAAGAAATTAGAACATACAGCATAATAAAGCTTTTAGATAAATTTAATTTAGTCAAAATTATTTGTTCTCTTCAATAGTATAGATATCTTAATTATAGAATCTTAATATTTAGTTTCGTTAAATATTTTAAATATTGAAATAAATATATTAACTATTAGGATAATTGTGCTGGGAAAATTCACAGTCCCTCATGGTGGGGAAGCTAAGCATGGTGTCATATGTGCCACGTTGGAGAGGCTGAGATAGGGGACTGGCGCTTGAGGGCAGCCTTGACTGTATATATAGTCAGACCTTGTCTCTAGGCAAATAAGTAAGGAATGGCTGCGGTCTCTCTCCAAACTGGATTTCGTGGCTCTGTCTGACACTGCTGGCTATGCCATTGGAAGAGCCATAGAAATCACAAGTCTGTGGCCCTGGAAGAGTCACTTGTTTTGAAGTTAATTAGTGAAAATAAGTTCCTTTCAGCGAGGAAGTTTGATTCTTCCCACAATGCCGTGCCCGCAGCCACATCTAAGTGATACTTGAGTGATCTGTCCAACTGTCCAGGATTGTGATGTTTGTGAATTCTTAAACACTGGCTAAGGATGTGTCTAGAAGCCCACGTCTCAGGATACAGACATGGGCCCGTCCACCCCGAGGCTACCTTCAGCCACTCTGAGTGACAACGGAGAAAAATGAAAATGGGGAGAGTTCTTGGAAGTCCTCAACTGTAATTTCACTTTGAACTTGCAAACAGCGAATACCCAGGCATGATCTGCATGTTGTTCCCTTACAGAACGGCGGGCCCCAATTAAAAATAACGAGGCTTGGCTCCAGCCACCAGACCCAATTAGAGGAATGTGGGCTGATGGCTCCCAAGTCCCTTCATTTTTCTCTGACAGACCAAATGGGACAGGGATCTTGGTAGGGGTCACCGAGGGAGGCCCGGCAACAAAGTGTGGGTCACTCAGCTTCGCGAGCCCTTCTGACTCCAGTTATTAAATACGGAAGTAGGAAACCCCACTGGCTTGCAGAACCCTGGAGTCACCCCGCAAGGTGTGTACCCCTCAGCCTCCGGCACCCTGCTGCACCCAGATGCACACAGCCAGATGGTGTCTAAGCCATGAAGACGTCCAAATAATGAGAATATTTTTAAAGTCCTGACTAGGTTACGGGAGTGGAGCCGCTAGTGGCCGGGATCTGATCACTGCGTATGGGCCTCTGCGTCATCACTGTTCGTGTGCACATCTAGTAATGTCAGTTAAAAAACTTCCCAAGGCCTGAGGGTAAAGTGCAGTCGGAAGGCACGAGCCTGGCTGATGAGAGGCTCTGGGTTCATCTGCCTCACACTAGTAATAGAGGAGCAAGGGGTACAGACAGCCCTGAGCCCCCAGACACCTTTTTCCTGGTGCGCAAATGCCACTATTGTTATATCACTTACTTAAAAAAATAAAATAAATTAAGCTCAGTGATGATGGCACGCTTTTAATCCCAGTACCGGGAGGCAGCCTGGTCTACATAGAGAGTTCTTAAACAGCCCAGAGCCTCTACCTTCACTTTGTCTCATCTTGACAGTCTCACAAGAACTGGACAAGGTCTGTGCATACAGCACTCAAAAGACTGAAGCAGGAGGATCATGAGTGCCAGGCTAGCCTGGGCTACATAGCAAGATTCTGTTTCAAGAACAAATACAAAAGCTTCAGAGTTGCTGGAGGGCCATAGAGATCACAGTGACTTGGTCCCATCACAGTGGGTGCCTGACCACTGTCCCATAAAGCTGTTTTCTTTCCAGTGTCTTTAGAATTGAGGGCCATCCCAGAGAAGATGTGCAGCTGGGGTACATTCTCCCCCACCCAGGCCCTATGGGAGGAGGAAGTGTCATGGGCTGTTACTTGGTTTTTTTGTTTTTTGATACAGGGCTGTCCTGGAACTCACTCTGTAGACCAAGCTAGCCTTGAACTCACAGAAATTGCATTTGCCACCGCTGCCCAGCTTGAAATTCTTTTGTAAGGAGTTTTTATTTTTGTCTGTGTAGACCTACGGATATTTACTTAATACTTTGAAGTATAACCCGAGTTTGGTCATCTCTGGCTAGCTCTTGCTCTTTTCAGCAGTACACCAACAGGTTATAAATTTTGCATTTGACACTTTAATACCTATTTCAAACTGGATAGAAATAGACTTTTCAGGCAGGCAAGGCGGCTCAGGAGGAAAAGCCTAGCAATCTGAGTTCAGTCCGAGTATCTACACAGTGAGACACTATGGTGCACACATACACACACAATAAATTTATTTGTTTAAAAGACTTTCCAAGGAATGGGTCTTGCCTAGTCGAGATTACTGTGTCAATGGTTTCTGAAGCAAAAGCTTTGCTGACTACTCTGAATGAGACATTACCCAGCCCATTGCCAGAGGGACAGTTGACAGGCACCATTTGCAGGGTACCACTGGCATTAGCCTGAGACGCTTATAGGCGTCTCTTCAAGACAGAGCCCTAAGCCTCTTCTGAGGAGGTAATTAATTGGTCCAGGGGACAGGACATTGCCATTATTCCTGAGCTAGCCCAACACTGTCCCAAATCCCTGGCTTTGGGGATAAGCAGCAGTAATGTTGTATTGGCAAACTGTCATGTGCTGTTTAACCGTGTTGCAAAGTGGAGTCTGGGGGTAAAGTGGGCCTCTCGGTCTCAGACTCCAGCATGCCTGCATCAACTGCCCTCTGAAACTGTCCGTCCTGGGTCAGCCTGATCCCCCGGCCCTGTGACAGCGAGAGGGAAAACAGCAAGCCCTTCCAAAGGGTTAAAGTTGTGTGTCCTTGAGAATAGGTAAGCAGCAGCCCATTTCCAACAGAGGGTACTGTTTCTACCCCCTGGAATAAAAATGCTTTCTGGCTGGAGAGATGGGTAAGGAGTTAAGATTGCTCTTGTAGAGGACCCAGGTGCAACTGAAAATTCCTTGGCATTCCCTGAGTTGAAATGAGTGTGGCATGCTTGGACATAGTCTTGATTTCTCTATCATCTTATAGTCAATGGGAGTTCCAGGTTGAGACTCCTAGTCAGAGCATCCTCTCTGTCCTTTCCACGCAGGAGCATCCAGCTCCCTGGTCCCACTTCAGGCATTGCAGTAAGTTATTTCATGTGTATGGGTGTTCTATCTGCACATATGTCTGCTCCCCGTGTGTGTGTATGTGTGTATGTGTGTGTGTGTGTGTGTGTGTGTGTGTCCTGAGGCCTGAAGAGAGCATTCACTCTCCTGGGACTAGAATTACGGATGGGTGATAGGGATTGAACCACACCTGCTATAATTGATTGAAATTCCAACTGACTATAAGATGATCTATATTCAATTAAGACTTTGTGTTTCAGCACGCCACGCTCATTCTCAACATCAGGACTTTTTGAGCTGGGGGCTCAGCTGGTCAACAGTCTCAAAATCAGGTCATTGTACTCAAGAGTCTTCTTTGGGTCAGACATTGATTAATTTTTGACAACCCCACCTCCATCTACAGAGTCCACAAGGGACTCTCTTTCTGACAGTGAACAGCAGGTATCTGTTCCCACCAGGGATTCTCAGCTGATATATCTATCACAGTGTCATGACAGGCTTCTCCTTGACACTGAACTTAAACATTCTGATGCACTGAGGAGCTATAGATAAGAACACCCAGAGAACAGAACAGTTTTCATCACTCAGAGATTTCAGAGCACACAGAATGGCTGCAGAAGTGTCCCAAACAGGTCAGGCACTAGGACCTCCACTATTCTCTAGCCTGAGATGGGGAGGTCTTTTTAGTCCGTTACACCCATGCATGTAATCAGCGATTGTTCCCATTGTAAACTCCAGATTCACCATCTGTATGCGCCAAAGGGCTGGGGGATTGTTAATACCCAGTCCCTGTGGGATTAATCTGCAATTTCACACTAAATGATTTTTAAGTATAATTTGTTACAATGAGACATTACCACTTCTAAAACAAACAGACGGAGGACTGCTACTTTGAAATAAAGAGGGGGCTGCCAAGTGATACATCCAAACCAGTTCCCATGCTACTGTCTACCTTCACTTTGGAAACAAATGGAAAAGGATGGAGACAGCCCAGTCTAGAACCTTGGGAACAGGTTTTTAGTGAAGGAACTGTTACAGGGGAGCACTGCCAGAGGGGACTCTGTTACAGGGGACTCTGTTACAGGGGAGCACTGCCAGAGGGGACTCTGTTACAGGGGACTCTGTTACAGGGGAGCATTGTCAGAGAGGACTCTTTGTTACAGGGGAGCACTTTTTGTTACAGGGGAGCACTCTTTGTTACAGGGGAGCACTACCAGAAGGGACTCTGTTATAGGAGCGCACTATCAGACCAAGAAAGAGCTATAAGTTTTGAGATTTCTATGTTATTTTTCAAACCCAGCTGAGGTTGTGTGGAGTCTGAGGGATCACAATGCTCAGTGAACGTTGAACAGTGAACTATTAAAGAACCTTTATGGACAAGAGAGGAGCCCCGAAATTAGTCTGTGATAGCTCTGGCAGGAAGATCGATTCCTTTTTGTAAGCTGTACCTGCCCCTACTGGCCCAGCAGATACACTATCTATGTCAGTGATTCTCAACCTTCCTAATGCTGTGAGCCTTCAATACAGTTTCTCATGTTGTGGTGACCCCCAACCATAAAATCATTTTCGCTGTTACCTCATAATTAATTTTGCTGTTGCTATGAATTGTAATGTGAATGTCTGATATGCAGGATTATCTGATACTTGACCCCCAAAGGGGTTAGGACACACAGGTTGAGAACCATTGATTTATGTATTTCAGATATGAGCAGAGCCAAGAATACCAGCTGAAGGTGTTTCCAGGTGTTTTCCTTGGCCCCTACTTTCTATTTTAATGGCCTGTACATTGAAATGTTATTTTCTCCAACAGTCTATGGTGAGTTCAATGCAGTCACATGACAGATTTGTAATTTAGTTTGCACACCAGTCTTCTCAAGTCTACTTCTAAAAGTTACACCCCAGCTGACGAGTGACATGTGCCCCCTCTCCAGAGAGGGGCCTGGAGCAGTGATGCGCCTCCTGCACACAGCATTAGCAGCTGATCTGCCCAGAAAGAGACTGACATTTTCCTTTGTGCCAGAAGCCACTTGGTACAGAGAGGCAGGAAGGTGACCTGTGACATAGTGCCCCTTCACCATCCCTAGATGCTGCCAACAAGAAAGACTTGACATAGCAAAATCCAGAGATTTAAACCAGAGCCCTCCCCTTCTCTCTCAGATGGTGCAAATATACTACTTGTGATCTATTAGCAAGACTTGGGAAAAGGCACAGAGTACCACCATGGGGCATCCTGAGAAAAAGATGGGGATGGGGGAGGGGGAGAGGAAGGGAGGGGGAGAGGAAGGGAGGGAGGGAGGGAGGGAGGGAGAGGTGGGGAGGGATAGAAACAAAGCCTGAGCCAGGTCCGGGGTAAGGGGTAGGGGGAGCACACCTTGGGCTGGTCCAGTGACTCAGTGGGTAAAGGCACTGAATTGCCAGCCTGGTGCTGTGAGCTGGTCACTGAGACGCTCTCACCTCCACACATCACACTCCCACACATACACACAATAAAAGCAGGAGAATGTTAAATGGTGTGTGTGTTTGGTTTTGGTTCTTTTTTCTAAGACTCCGTTCCTCTGCCCTTGCTGTCCTGGAACTCACTCCGTAGACCAGACTGGTCTGGAACTCTCAGAGATTCGCCTGCCTCTGCCTCCTGAGTGCTGGGATTAAAGGTGTGCATCACCACGACCTGAAGTGTTAAAAGAATCTTAAAGAGCTTTTATTAGCATCCAGAGGACTTTTCATAGGCTTTGGTGTGACAGCAGGGGCAGAAGTGCACACACACATTTCACTTCTGTCTTTAGTGTAAGAAAAATACTAATGGCCCAAAAGAGCCGCGTGCAAACACATGGGAGGCCTAGGACTTGGGGGTGGACAAAATGGAGCATGGTATTGCCTCTGTGATTGGGGCTGGGGAAACATCTGGACTCAGTCCCAATGGTGGCTGTGTTGAGGCATTGTGGGCCTCCTAGGAACAATTTTGAGTTTCTCCAAGCAAAGCTGGCACCCCCAAATTGAGGTGCTTTTAATGCTGACATTCATTACTCTGATGAAAACCAATAGAAGGGGCTGGAGAGATGGCCCAGCGGTTAAGAACACTGACTGCTCTTCCAGAGGACCCAGGTTCAATTCCCAGCACCCACATGACAGCTCACAACTGTCTTTAACTTCAAGATCTGGCCCCCTCATAGACATGCAAGCAAAATACCAATGCACATAATATAATAATTTTTTTTTTTAAAAAAGAAAACCAATGGGAAATAAATTAGAGAGAGAGAATAGAAATTGAGTTCAATGATGGTCACATTTTGTCTCATAGACTCAGAGGACATGTGTGAGTTACATGCAAGCCATGACCAGTGTGGGAGTCCTGCATGATAGAAAAATCACACCATAAAAGATTCACAAAGTGGCTCAATGAAATCCTTTACGAAATTCAGAGGCAAGACTGCTGTCCCCACTGCTCACAGCAGAATATGTTTCCTGATGAGATCCGATGGCAAAACCCCAGAGCACCTCTCAGCACAGAGCCATGATGCTATCACCCTGAAAAAGCTAGTTAGCCCTCCCGGTGGCACACACTTCCTGCCACGTCAGTGAAAACCCTATTTTATGGGTTGAAAAAGTTGAGATCTAACAAAGACTTCAACTGCTGCCTTTCCCTGGGATGCCCATGCTGCAGAACCACCCACCTTCAACACTGAGTACCCACAAGGCATCAGGTACTCCTGTTCAGCCTCTGTCTTAACCAACTGAAGGCTTGTCACTCCTCTGGGAAAAACCTGAGGAGGGGGGGGCTAAATAGCCCAAAGCTGCTGAGGGAGATGCCAAGACAAGATATTCACTCCCCCAATGTGCCTCCAGCTAAGATTAAGCCACACAACTCATCATGTCTGCAGAGATTTGGAAGGTGTCTCAGAAGTTTTCAGGACCTAATGACTGCAACTTAACACTCTAATGGAGATGTACATTTAGTCATAGCCACCAAGAGATAGCCAAGAAGAAGCTGTTTTGATTGTAGGCACAATTATAGTGTCGACATTAATTTATTTTGCCCTTTCAAGGTTAAGCCAAACAGGCTAACTGCTCAGCACCATGGGTGTTTTCACAACCAGCACCATATTTGCTGAAATTAAGGCATGAAGTTTGTCCCCAAAGCGTTTGCTCCAAATGCTCCTCTTTATTTATGTGGGGAAGCTGCTGCTGCTGTGTATGTACTTGGTGCTCAACCTCAAAGACTTATCTCAGTCTACCATAGAAGGTCTGATCAGACCAGTTTCCAGTTTTTGAATCCTTTGGTTGCTATGCCACAGCTCAGGCCAAAGCAGACACACAGCCTAGGGGTTCCATAAGCCCAGAGTTTTTATGCTGACCAAAAGACTCCTTATTCAATTCAGGGTCTTAACACTTTTTTCAAGTCCCAAGAAAAATGCACCCCTTTTTGTTCTTTAGATCATAAAAATAAAAGTATTTTTTTAAAAAAGACGGTATCTCAGAGTTAAGGGGTTGGAGAGATGGCTCAGTGGTTAGGAGTACTGACTGTTCTTCTAGAGGACCTGAGTTCAATTCCCAGCATCCACATGGCAGCTAACAACTGCCTGTAATTCCAAAATCTGACATCCTTACACAGTTATACATGCAGGCAAAACACCAATTCATGTAAAATAAAAATATTTCTTTAAAAAAAGACAGGATCATAAAAAAAGAAAAATATCAAAATAAAAAGACCATATAAGAATCCTTGGACAGGCTTTTCCAGGGACGGTGCTAAGAGGCACTCAAAATGGTCCAGCGCTTGACATACCATAGTAGGCTTTCCTACAATACAGCCTCTAACAAAACTAGGCTGTCTCGAACTCCTGGCAACAGGATCGTTTACCTCTGTACCAAGAAAGTTGGGAAAGCACCTAAGTCCGCATGTGGAGTGTGCCCAGGCAGACTTCGAGGGGTTCGTGCTGTGAGACTGAAAGTCCTTATGAGATTGTCTAAGACAAAGAAGCATGTAAGCAGGGCCTATGGTGGTTCCATGTGTGCAAAGTGTGTCCGTGACAGGATCAAGCGGGCTTTCCTTATTGAGGAGCAGAAAATTGTTGTAAAAGTGTTGAAGGCACAAGCACAGTGTCAGAAAGCGAAATAAATATGCAGCTTTTTTAAATAATAAAGCTCAAGGCTTGTCTGTGGGGAAAAAAAAAAAAAAAAGAATCCTTGGACAGGCTGGAGAGATGGCTCAGTGGTTAACAGCACTTCCAGAGGTACTGAGTTCAATTCCCAGTAACCAGATGGTGGCTCACAATCACCTGTGATGAGATCTGGTGCCCTCTTCTGGCCTGTAAGGATACATGCAGACAGGCACTGTATACATAATAAATAAATCTTTAAATTAAAAAAAAAAAAAAACCCACCTGACACCTCCCCCACCAAGAACTCTTGGACATATTGATAACAACAAAACCAAATGAGGTTGTTCTAATCTGAAAAGAAAGGGAAATTCTTCAAAATCAAACAAAAGTTCCTGCAATTTTTCCTGTATTCCATAATGGGATTGACTTTATACATGACCTTTCATGAAATGTAAACACGACCACCACTGAGCTGGGTCAAGGTGGAGACAACAGGCTTTCATAAAGACGAAATAAATAACAAGTTAGCTAGTGGCAGGCCCTCTACAATCAAGCCCCAAGGGGATGCTGACCCACAGGTGGGAACATGAGAGATCAGCGTTCTCCCCCTCAAAAGTGCATGCTTCAGTACTGGAGGATTGTTTTCAGACATTTCAAAGTGCTCACTCCAGGCTACTGAACTCTAAGAAATCAGCTTTAGAAACTACTACCATGATCGCCTGTTGAAAAGAATGTGGAACCGTTTGTTTCTATTGAATCATTAACTTTTTGTCTCTAGCAGTTGACAAAGCCAGGAAAAACATAGCCCTGGCTCTCAAGTGCCCACCCACCCTGTGCAGACCACAGCTCGAGGCTGTGACCCTGGGCCATTCTGGATGAGAAAAGATCCCAGTAATTCTCCTCACAGACACGCCCTGCAGTTTACTAGGCTGAGCGGCTTCTGGGCCGGGAGAGAACTGGTCCTGATGCTGCGGAGCTTCCGTCCTTGGTCCTTATTGCTATGTCCTTTTCACCAAACATACCAGAACAGTTAGCAAGAGGAAAGCTAAGATTCACAGGGAAAGTTGAACGGCTTCTGACCTGAAATGAAACTAAGCCTCTCAAAGAAAACCTGCTTTGACCTTGCCCATGAGTTAGTATTGTCAGTTGTTCACAGACAACCCTGTCCAAACCAATTTCTTAGAATAAATGAATGTTCCCAGATAGCACTGAACTGGCTATGACTGGCTCAGTCCATAGCAGTCAACAGCAACTGTGGGGGCAAATATTTTCTCCCAATCGCAGGCACTCGAAGCCTCTGAATTGACCATCAAAATGTAAAACACACAGTCCCAGATCAGGACACACAAAAGCCATCTACCCTGTTCCCCCTGCTTCAACATTTCCCTCTCTGAGGAGGTATTTGCTGAGTTGGGTTTTTGTGAGGCCTTATGGGGATCTTGCTATCAAAGAATCATAAGTGTGGCAGCAAAATCAGACTCATTCTGAGGCTTAGGATCTCCTCCCTACACAGGAAGCTGTGGGGTCAGGTGAACTGTGTCCTTTTTTTATTTAACCTAGAAATGCAGATGGGAGCTGGTCATCCTTAGCTCAAGATGGGTCCCCCCAGCCCAAGTGGCTAACTTCTCTTGATTGTAGATTGGCCTAACACTTGTTAAAGAATAATCGTCCCAGCTCATCTCTCCAAGGTTTCATCGTCACCAGGTGACTGAGAGCAGAGAGCAGCCATAAAGGGAGGAAATACATTAGTTTAATAAAAGGGTTTCTGAATCATCCCAGCAGTGATGTCTGGGCGTCATTATTTTTACCAATTGATCCCCAAGGGAAGAACTCAAAATTTCTATTCTTTAGTTTAGAATGACAGTTCCCTGCCAAAACTTAGAGAAGCCAGAGTTTTTAAAGACAGTATTCTCCCCCCCCTTTCCCTCCCCCCCCTTCTTTTCCATAGCAATTTACAGGTTCCATTGTGAATGGCCACACCAGTCCTCAGGACACAGAATTTCTTTCCCAACCTCTCCAAGGAGCTTAACAGAATGCAGGGTTACCCCAAAGGGAAGTTATCCACAATACAACCAAAAGTAAAATTAGTCGTGGGCCATCTAGGGCCGGTCAAAGCAACACAGACCGTGTGAACTGTTTCACCTTTGTAACCAGCACAAGTCCAGATTTTAAACATAGGCCAGTCGGAGAGAGAAGAAAAATGAGGTTTCCCAACCACAGCCTGGATCAACATGTGCAAATTCCATGGATTCTCCCCGGTGAACGCAAACTCAAGCCAACGTATTTACTATGGGAAGAGGAGGAGGAATGGAGGGCGCCCAGGTGCTCCAAGGACGAACACCTTAGCCAGGTGTCACAGACATAACCACCAGGTTATCAGGGGGCGGAATCACGGACAGAATGGGACCAAACCTTGACACCACAGCCCAAGAAGCCACGGCTCAGCCTAAACTTAGACTCCTGGGTCACAGTGCAGGACACCTTCAAGTGGAGAGGGCCCTGTCGCCTTTGACCACCCGAGCCACGCTCCAGAGAGGTGTGGAGCTGCGGAGACTCCCGGGCTGCGCGCCACCTTTCCCGCTGTGGGAGCAGGGCGGAGCCCAGAGCAACGCGGGAGCCCCGGCGGGCCACTGTCCCAACGGCCTGCAGCGGTCCCGGGCCCTGTGCGTGCCACGGGCTCAACTTTCTCAGAGCCACAGGTGGCTCCGGAATATTCCTGGGGGTGTGGTGGGGGACCAATTCAATGCGTGCGTCTCTCTCCTCCTCCTCCGCCTGCCAGGTCCCCTGCCCACAGTATCTGCATCTCAGCCCTGCCCATCATCCCACACGCATGCTCGCAAAGTTGGAAGAGGGGTGTCTCTTCCCCGGTAATCGCCCCACCCCAGGCCAGGGAGCCCCAGGATGCACGAGGTTAGCTGCTGGGACCCGCCTGCTGAGATCCCCTTGACCCTGCCCTGTAACTGACCCCTGGGGAAAAGGAGGGGGGAAAGAGCCCCCCACCCCCACCCCCCTACACACTACCGCGCATGCTCAGAGCTAGACAGCTCTAGAGAGGGAAATTTAAAAACGGTTCAAGCTGCGACGGCGGCCAAATTGCGGACAGCGAGGGGCAAGCTCAAGGGAGTCCCCCCCAGTGCCGCAGCGCAACCCCCAGCGCATCCAGGACCCGTTCCAGGTATCACGGTGCAGCCTGTGTTGCACGCCCCATCCAACCCACGCCCACGGGTCCCCAACGAAGCTGAAAGCTTCCCACGCCTGCTTCAGGCCTGGCTTGGAGGACTAAGGGGCGCCCTGGGAATCTTATTTAATGCCGTGTTTGTGGGTGGCCGGGTGGATGGCGTGGTGCATGGATTGGTTTCCCAGCGCCCGTGTCTGGAGTCTCCTCCAAAGCGGGAGCCCTGCAGATGGTTCCCCAGACCCATCAAGTCCTACTTTTCTGATGATCTCATTTTCAGGCTGATCATAGCTGAATAGCGGTGGAGAATGGGGCTTGGAAGCAAACAGAGTTCTTCAGATTTCAATTTTGCCAGGGCTTTCCAAAGCTCGACGGTTCCATTTAGGAGTCCCCCCCTCCCCCTCTCTTCTTCCCCTCCCCCTCCCTCCTCTCCTTGAATTTGAAAGAACTTGGAATTTCACCCACTCTCCTTACTTGGCTCTTAAACTCCTGTAGAATTTTCCTGGGACTGGGACTTTGTGAGTCGCTTCCGACTGTGGGAAAATATGGGTCTCTGTTCTGCCTACCTAATGGGAACTTCGTTGTATTTTTTTCCCCTTCTAAGGAGATGATAGAAAGCAACATCCCACCCAAAATGTCAGGAATGATCAGAAGTTCGGGGCTCAGTCACCACCGCTCTCCGCAGGAATACAGGTGAGGGGTCCTGTCTGTGTGATGGCTGAGGCACTTGCAGCCTGGATGCTAAGAAGTTTCAAGTTCTGAGTGGCTTTCTGCAGTCGTGTGTCCCCACTAAGGACGCCAGGCAGCTAAGCAAAGCTCCCACTTCCTATCCAGTAGCCCCAATAGGGGCTCTAGAAAATATCCTAGAAAAAAAACTGGCTTCCACCCTCTGTGAGTGTAATGAGGTTGTAGGTTCTCATGAGTTCTTAGCTTGGCTGTGTGACCTTTAGCAAAGCTCATTACCCTTCTGGGCCTTCTTTTTTTATCATGTAAATAAATGATGGGGTTGAATTAGATGATCTCTGGATTGCTTTTGAGCTCTGTGGGCCAATTAGATGGAAGTGAAGCACAATTAAAATGGTTTTGAAACAGAATCAAAGTTCAGGTGGGGGGGGTGGGGAGCCTCACGGACCTTGCCTCTTTGTGGGAAAGGCATTAGAGGTTCAGCTTAAACTAAACCAAATGCAAACCTTCTTTACAGGTGATAGAACTGAGGTCTGGGAGCTCAGTCAAGTGTGTTTTCAACCCTTGGAAGGGAGAGAGAAGGAACCCGAGGGGTCCTCTCTTCCTGGAGATGGGGTAGCCTGACCTGGTTCCCAAAGCCAACACCATGTCTTGGTGGAGAAGTGGGGCCAGGATGGGGGCTGCCCTGGGAGGCAGGGCTGTCACCTCAGATCAACCCTGTTTACCCAGGGGTTGTCTGGACTTCGGGCCACTGTGGCACCAGCAGTGCCTGCTGAGGCAGCGAGCAGCCTCCAATTAGAGGGCTGTGTCTGGACACAAAGGAGGCCAAGGATTCAAATGGCTGTGTCCATTTTGGGGGTGTGTGTGCAGCACCTGGCCCAGGTGCAAAGGCAGTTTCTGTACCCTTCATTCCCAGCCTCTGATGAGCCCCCCACTCAGGAAAGTGAACCAGCATCCCAGAGCCAGTGACCCCTGGGCTTTCTTTTTTTGCTATTAGGATTAAATAATCATGAGTGGGGGCTGTGTGAGCATCTCTGGGTAAACCCAGCTTCCTCTGGCACTTTCTAAACCTCAGTTTTTCATCTGTAAAATGGCAGTAAATGGCACTTGCAGCATGGGGTTGCTCTGGCAACCAGTCAGCCATCTCTGGCTCACTTGTCAGTGGTATGATGCTTCTGGACCACATCACCTTTGAGCCCTCATGGGCTTAATACAATGGACAATAGAAACTATATAAAATTAACAGACACTGAGCAGAGCAGGCCTGGTGCATATCTGGACAGCTCTACTGTTGCCCTCCAAGGGAGGAGACCTTGAGAGAGGGGTCCTCTGGGAGCCTTTCTTCCTAGAGATGGGGTAGCCTCAATGGATGTAAGAGCTCAAAGGCATGGATTCTGGTTCTACCTCCGTAGAGTCACAGAGGGGCCAGGAAAAGAGAGCAGGGTGGACAAAGACTGTCGGTCACACACGCCAGTCCCCATGTCTTCAAAGTGGGCGGGACTGAGGTGTCACTGAGTTGGCTCAGTAGGTAAAACTGCTTGTAGTATAAGCTAGTGAACCACATTCGATCCGCAGAACCCGTGAAAAGGTGTGAGGAGAGACGTGACTCCACACAGTTGTCCTCGGACCTCCACATGTGTGATGTGATATGAATGTCCCCCAAATAACAAAAATAAATACAATATGTAAATAGGCACAGTTAGGCTGTCAGGAGGATTAACATTAGCAGAGCACGGGATGCTTAACTGTTATTACTGCTTCAGGCCGTGTTGGAATGTGTAGGCACCAGAACCACAGAGGGCCTGTGGGGAGTGGAAATGGAACCTCTGATTTGGGATGCACACCTAATGGATGCTCCCATGAGACTCAGACTACACGTCCAGGCCAGCATAACCCAGAAACTGCCCGCAGCATTGTGCACTATCCTGCTCTAAAACCAGGCAAGACAGAGCTCCCATGGTGCGGATGGCAGGTGTGACCCAGCCCGGCACACTCTCCCCACCTATGGTCATGCCCTGGCAGTGTGCAGCTAGAACATCCAGACACAGCACACCACCTCAACCTTTACTGCAACTGCTGAGGCTCCTTGCCTCAAGTTGGCAGCTCTTCTGCAGCAGATTCACGGCATAAATGGTGAGTAGCTGTCCCCAAACCATCCTGTGAGGGCAGCATTCCTGTGCCAATCAAGTTAGGGAATGAATCTAGGGGGACAGCTTTAGCAAGATGATGTGGAAGTGACAGGCCAAAGGGAGGCTCAAACCTGAAGTTGCCACACCCCCCACTGGTAAAGGACATATTACCTCACCACTGAGTGACACCCCACCCCCCAGACAAGTTACTACTCTCTCTGATTCTCTTTGAAAAATGGAACCTCTGAGAATCAACCAGCAGGCTGCTTGGGGATGTGGCGGTGCCTGCTGTAGGCGGGCAGGGCAGTGAGCCAGCCTGGGATAGTACTTGCTCCTGGCAGAGAAATTTTGTAATTACTTAGCACAGGGAGGCTTCACTTCCAGCAACTCCCATTTTTCTCCCTAAAGAATAACCCAGGAAAAATTTATGGGCTTCTCATTTGTACCCCTATGTCTCCAGGGACTACTCTTAAGGATTGGATCTCCTAGGCTATGAATCCAACTACCTCTGGGGCCCCCATGCAGGCCACAAGCAGCTGCCTGGCGCTCCATCCCCCTGGGACTGGATTGGCCGTTAGTTAACTCTCAATGCCCACATTCCGGGAGGGCGTTGCTGGCTGCAGCCAACCGCCCAGTTCTGGGGCAGCTGTCAGGGGTCAGTGGCGGAGCCCTAGACAGAAGCAGTCACTACGGTCTCTACCTACTAGGGTTGTCAGAGTGCAGCTCTGTCCTGGGGTAGCCCTGAGTTTTGCTAACTTTAGCTGAGCTTCTTCTTAGCTCCCCGAATGCTGAAGAGTAGAGTTCTTAAGCACCTACTGGGTGCTGGGTGCTTTCTCAGACCCTGGAAGTAAACGCCTTATGTGATTCTTATGGCCAGGACTCCGGCCTTATCTCCAGCCACAGGAAACTAGGGACAGCCGCGCTTGCCCACAGGCTTATATTTGGGGAGAGGGAGGAGGGGAAACCTCCTGGGCAGATACCCCATGTTTTGGAACTTAGTTCAGAGAGGTCAGAGCCAGCACCTTCCCGTTACAGAGTGGGACATGAACAAGGAGGTGTGTTCTCAGGCCCCACCCACTCATAGTACTCCATGGAATCCTTGCCCTGATCATTGGCTTCCCAAAATGTCAGGCACTGCCCTAAAAAAGTGATCCTGGGAAAAGAAGTGCCCTGCCCATCCTTCCCACACGCCCCAAATCAGCTGTTTCCTTCTTACCTCAAATCACATGACACCACCATAGAATATCCACTCTTGTTTATCAGGGAATTTCTGAGCATGCTAACTAGTAGTATTTAATTTTCTTCCTTTTTTTTTTTTTTTTTTTTTTTTTTTTTTTTTTTTTTTTTTTTTTTTTTTTTTTTTTTTTTTTTTTTTTTTTTTTTTTTTTTTTTTTTTTTTTGTAAACTGTTCTGAAGGCTATTACAAAAGGTATGTTAGCTGGGTAAACATGGCCCTCAGAAAGCTTAATCCTGGAGACAAGAACAGTTTCTCACCAGCCACAGCCCAGCAGGTTGGGGTGAGGCTATAAGATCAAGCTGAGCTGTTGCCATGGGCCCAAGAGTAGGATTTGAACATCTGGAGAGTGGGGTGCATTTAGCCCCTACTGTGTGCAGAGCCCTGTTCTGAGCTCTGTGGCTCTTCCTGTAGAGGAAACAAAGTCCTTTGCTTCAGTACTGGGGAGCCCTGGGGCCCCTTGCACTCATCCCTCTACCTCAGGGTCCCCAGAACCTTGCGTTTTGTTGCCTGCCTTCGCTGGGAACTCTAGCAGGGCTCAGGAGAACAGAGGTTTGTAGACAACTATAGTCCTGACTCTTTGGGGTTCAGAGAAGTGGGAGCATGACAGGAAGGTGGGCTTACACACACTAAGCCAACAAAAGGCATGGGTCCCCCAAAGAAAACACAGCAGAGTCATTGGAGGCCAGGGCAGTGACATCCCCCCTACCCCAGGGACTCACAGTGTCCCTGAAGCCTCAGGACCATCACACACTGCTCCTGGGTCAGAGTGAGGTCACTCAGTCAGCCAGAGGGTGACTCAGTTCCCTAAAACAAGCTATGTGGGAGTCGCCTACATGTAAGGAACATGGAGTGAAATACCCAGAAGGCAGTTAGGGTGGTCTCAGGAAAGTCCAGGCTGTCTGGGTGTGAGCAGTTGGGCACACTGTGGCAGTCACAGGAGACACAGAGGGAGAGAGAATGCAGAGAAAATGGACCATCCCTGCCCTCCACCTGCTCCATGCACCTACGAGAATTGTTTCTGGCAGTCTTCACTCTGTGGGAAACAGCTCATGACCCAGGGACTTTTCCATATATAAAATGGGGACAGCACAGGGCCCCTAAGGGTGTCTCAGTGGGTGGCAGTGGCTGGCTGGGCAGTGTGTTCGCTGGCGCTGAACCTGGCTATTCTTAATTGTGATGAGAATATTGGTCTTAATGGACACAGAGCATATGTTGGCCACCAGGCTTGACGGGAACCAGGTATTTGGTGTTTACAGGCTTGATGCTCATTGCATTCAGTGACAGACAGTTGTCTGTGATTCACAGATGAAAGGCCGAGACACAGGGAGGTTAAGGAAGTAACTTAAGGGAACCAGGATTAGGATCCCAAACTTGAGCCTCCCTGCTGCTGTGCACACTGCTTCCTGGATTTGCCCTTGACGGCTTGTATCCATGTTGGTATGCTGGAGCCTTGCACATTTCCACCTTGTGGGACTCACCTCTCCATCCCCCTAATGCTAAGCAGAGAGCATGGGCAATGGGAAGAGTGGGGCTCTCACAGGCTTCCTTGAGAGGTTGGCTGGCTGTGGTGAGGACAAGAGAGTGGGGTCCAGCCCCTCCCCTTTATGCCATAGCCTCTGGGGGACTAGGGGACAGATGGCCCAGGCCAGGGCCAGGACTGTCAGTCAGATAGATGAGTTCTGAGCAGGCCAAAGGGGTGGCAATCAGGAAACCACAGACACAATAGCTTTGAGGCTCAGAACAATGAGGGCCACGTGCCTCAGGGGTAACAGTCGTTTATGGTACAATGGGCCACCAGGGGACGGCAGCAGGGCCAACTGTTGCCACTGACATGGACCAGCCAGTTTTCAAATGATTTCCAAGCCCTGTTTTCCTATGAGGCAACCAATGGCCAAGGTGGCTGATGGTCACCTGATAGCAGCTTCATGGGCTGATGGCCCAGGCCTATGACAACTGAGCAGTGTGGTCATGGTAACGCTAACTGTGGCTGAAAAGCACAAGAACAGAGATGAGGGGAGAGGGAGTGTGAGCTTGGAGATGACAGGAATGTGAGCAAAGGAATGACAGGCCAGTGGGTCAGCTAGGAAGTCCCCACAGACGCAGGAGAAACCTAGAGGCTGTGGTTCTAGGGCACAAGTGCCCCCTCGCTCCACTCTTTCTGAGACCCTGTCTCACAATGGTTTGAACTTGAGTGTGGGATGTAGGCTGTCATCTCTCAGCGACAGAGTGGACAGCTCCTAGTACTGATGAGATAGCGCTGGGGTGTGGTATGGGCACCCTAGTACAGCATATACAAGATGCCATCACAAAGCTGTTGGCCACATAGCACACGGGGACTTCAGAGATACCAGAGTCATCCTGCCCTGCACAGCTTCTTTCTACAGGAAGTGCTTCATGCATGTAGTTATCAGCCCACTGGTAACTGGAGGCCTCACGGTGCTCCAGGGGCTGCCTGGGTCAAACAAAGAGCCCTGGCTGCAGGCTGTGCTGTATTGAGTGGCCAGCTCTTGACCAAGCGACTGATTGGGCTGAACCTCAGTTTACCATATATAAAAGGGACACAGTATGCATATACCGTATTCAAAATGTTTGGGACCACAAGTGTTTTAAATTCCAGTTTGGCAGTTTGGGGAGTATTGAGGTACACACGGTGAGCCATCTTTGCAGAGGGGCTGGAGATCAAAGATGGAATTCATGGTGTCTTGTGTGTCTTACATGGTCAGCATGAAGGGATTTATATACAGTATTTTCATTGTACCCACGTTTGGACAGTGACCCCTCAAATGTGGTGTTTTCCTCTGTGGTGTGACGGAGTCACTCAATAAGTCTGGATTGTGAGGCTTTGGCTTTTGAACAGGCTCCTGCCTCCCATGGGTGATGATGACCTCCCTGGGGACCTTCAGTCACTATCATGGCTCACAGCCGTGGATGTTCCTCGGCTACAGCAGATGGCAAGCGGACGGATAGACCCAGGCAGCCCCAGCATGCCACATACACACCCAGGTAGGCTCAAGAGGAGAAGGTAACCCCTGACCCTGCCATCAGCCTGCTGAGTGGCCCTAGAGAGGGCCCTGTGTCTCTCTGATCTCTGTAAAATGGGAGGAATTCCCTCTTTCTGGGAGCAGGTCCACATCTCCATAGGGATATGCCGAGCCCTGGAGAAGAAGACACCAAGGCCATCTCCCACTTCAGCAAACTTGGGATGGATCAAACGCAAGCCAAGGCCCAACCTCACAAGTGCTAAAGTGGGGATTAGATTTTCTGAATATTCAGAGAAAATGAAGGTGACTGTCCACGTGGTTGGCAAGGCCTAAATTTAGCCTTTGCTGTCTGGTCCCTTAGAAAACAAGTGCATTGCCTTCTGTTCTAGAAGATTCTGAGAGAATCTTGGCACCTAGTAGTGCTCCATAAATGGCAGGGAATAGTAACCAAAGAAAGTGGACCAAAGACGGCATTGATAGAGAACGGTGGCAGAAGAGCCGCCGACACATAACTGGGCAGAGGTGGACATCAGGGTCTGGCAGGATGGCTCTATGTGCTTTTATTTTATTTTTTAAATCATTGTGCACAGCAAGAGGTAACTAATGTATGTCTTCCACGAAGGACCAGGAAATATTTACTTTTGAAACAGAGTTTCCTTAAATATCCCAGGCTGGCTATGAACTCCAGATCCTCCTGCCTAAACCTTCCAAGTGCTGCAATGACAGGGCAGCACCTTTGCTGGAAGTAGATTATTTTAGACTTTTTAATTCATAAAGTGTAATTTGAAGCTATTCAGTGCTGATGTTGCTAGTAAAAACCCACTGCAGACTATATGTAAACAAACAATAAAACTTTATTGACAAATCAGGCTATGGGCCAGGTTCAGCCCACTGGTCAGTTTTCTAACTCTGATCTAGAACTCTGTATGCAGCATTGGGATGTGCCTGCCCCTCTGATCAGTTTCTTCATTTGCAAGGTATTGCCAGTGGTCCATACAAAAGATTTCTTAAAGCTGTTGACGCTTGGTACATAGTAAAATATATCAGGGCCTAGCAGCCTCTTACAGGTCACTTTTGCTATGAGAATCTGCAGTGAATTAGTAATGTCTGGCATAGTCCCAGAACTGGAAGCAGGTGTATGTTTGCTATTCTTGGGCTAATCTTTGGCAGACTAGCAGAGATTCAGAGAGGAAGAGGAGGACAAAAAAAGCACTTGTATCTAAATCTAGAGTCCTCAAGGAGCCATGACGCTTTTGAAGAGATAAATAAACTGGTGTTTTGTGTCATAAAGGACAAGAATCAAGGTAGTCTCATCATTGTCATTATTGGCTCATAATAATCAGGATTGTATCACATGCCCAATGGTAGGCAACATCTAGTTTAACTGTTACAACTTTGTGAATAGGTCCTGGGCCAGTAGAGATGAGGACACTGAGGCTGGCCAGGTTACATAGGTTATGGGAACCCCACTGCTAACCACCACATTCCAGAAAAGTGATTTATTTATAAGTGCTTGCTGTGTGCCTGGTCCTGGGGTGGAGGGTGCCCTCCACACCCCACTGTGGCTACCATTTCCAGCAAACAGCTTCTCTGTACCTTCCTCCTAT
>PVIH01003695.1:124091-155264 GCA_004025045.1 Sigmodon hispidus
GGTGTGTGTGGTGTATGTGGTGTGTGTGGTGTATGTGGTGTGTGTGGTGTATGTGGTGTGTGTGGTGTATGTGGTGTGCGTGTAGGGGTGTGTGTGGTGTGTGTGGCGTGTGGTGTGTGTGGTATGTGTGTGTCTGTCCCTCCCTGACACTGTCTTGTCTTCCCCAGGCTGAGCAAATGCACCAGTTCCCCATAGGCGGCGAGTCACCGGCTGTACAGGAAGTGCCACAGCTCTACTCACCCGTCACCCAACTCCAGTTTCCTCTGCCTCCGGGGTCCCAGCAGGTACAGGCTCAGAGATAGACAGACTTTCACTCACTTGTACCAGAGGCCTTTCTGAACCTCAGCTTGTACCTCAGGCTCCCACGAATAAGATCCCCTCCATGCCTGCTGGGGACACAGGAGAATCTTCTGTTTAACTCTCTACAACTAGAAACTGGGCTGGGGTTTGTGACTCACCTGTGCTCTCTCAACATTGTGCGCTCTCTCTCTCTCTCTCTCTCTCTCTCTCTCTCTCTCTCTCTCTCTCTCTCTCTCTCTCTGCTACCTGGCCCCGCCCTTTCCTGTGAAGTGCCCTCCTGCAGGCCTCTATGGCACTCCGTTTACAACCCGACCTTCCTACCCACAAGCCCACATGGCAATGCATTCATCTCAGGAGCTGCACCCCAAACACTACCCCAAACCCATCTACTCTTACAGGTGAGGTCTGACTACTCAGAAGGAGGGCACGCAGGCTTCCATTGGGGCATCTTAGGCAGATAGGCAAGGTGACCTGCCAAGGGAACCCCTGGGTGGGATCCACTCTTGGAGGGACCATCATGTCGTCAGCTGACCCTGCATCAGACTTGGCTGTTTTCACAGGCTGTATGGCTTGGCCTCTGAAAGCCTGTTTCTTAGATTAAGTCAGTCACTTACAGAAATGGGAGTGTGTCATGGCGTTTGGTGGGGTGGGGGAGGAAGCATCTTGCATGAGATCTAAAAGCCCATGGGAGTGGGGTCAAAGGGTAAGAAATGATTTTTGAGCTCACTTCAGTGGCTGAGCTGAGGGGAGGGAGGGAAGGGGCAAGCATGGGCCCAGGAAAAGCGTGGATGAAGAGCTAACACGAGCATGGAGGGGCTGCTACCAGCAGAGGGGACCTTAGGCTATCACCTGAGGCCTGTTTGCGGGCCCCATCTCTGGTCCCAGCTGTCTGATCGCCATGGCCTTGAAGAACAGCAAGACTGGAAGCCTACCTGTGAGCGAGATCTACAGCTTTATGAAGGAACATTTCCCCTACTTCAAGGTGAGGGCTCTGACGGAGGGTGGGGTAGCACTGGAGCCACCTGAATCTCCCTGGGCCTGCTGGGATCCAGGGCTTCCTCTACACTAAACTGAGCCACTCTCTTAGCTACCCACCCCCAGTTTTGCCATGCCTGATAGGAAGGACAGGTGCAAAGTGAGGGGAATAGGGCATTTGAACTGGGGATCTGAGGGATGAAGCAGAGCTCGCCATGCATCTCAGGGTGTGAATAGCGGAGGACCCAGCCTAGTGATTCAGCACAAGCTCCGTAAGGCAACGGGATGCCAAGCACACCTTCAGCAAGAACCTTCGCTTGGCAGGTTCAAAAGAATTTAGGAAGATCTTCTCTTGTTGCTGGAGTGAGGTTGGCCATTAGCCACCCTGTAAACTTCAAACCCCAAAGACCAAGAGGAAGCCGGGAGTCCCAGATCATAGGATCTCAGAGCTGGACAGTATTCTAAGTAGAAATGCTGAACCTCATGGGTTGGGTGAGCTGGGTTGCCAGTATCTGCTTGCTTGCAACAAAGCATGAGCATTAGAAAGTGATTTGCCTTGAACTACATATCCGTGTCCTTCAGTATCAGTCTCTCCTAATCCCTACACAGTGGGAGAGGAAGAAAGGACATTCCTAAAGCCCTGGGCTGTGGTCCAACTCCAGGTCCACTTCCTGCATGCCACAGTCCCCTGCTCCTGTCTCTCGTCTCCACAGCTCGTATTGTAGATGGGATCCCCTGTGTCCTGTCCCGAGAGGTGTGAGTTCGAATGTATCTGGACAGGTAAACAATTGCTTGGGGGTGACCTGAGGAATCTACTCGGTACCCGTGTGTCTCCACAGACAGCGCCTGACGGCTGGAAGAATTCAGTAAGGCACAACTTGTCACTGAACAAATGCTTTGAGAAGGTGGAAACCAAGTCCAGCGGATCTTCACGCAAGGGCTGCCTGTGGGCCCTGAACCTGGCACGCATCGACAAGATGGAGGAGGAGATGCATAAATGGAAGAGGAAAGACCTTGCGGCCATCCACCGCAGCATGGCCAACCCTGGTGAGCCCCTGACCCACCTTCACATGCACCCACCATCTCCTAGGGCTCCATGCCCTGCCTAGAAGCCACCAAGTGTAAGGGCCTGGTGAAAAGCTGTCAAATCTGCCATCCCTAATTCTCACTCCACAGCTCTTGGATGGCATCAGAATGGGTGTTTGAAATAATGGGCTGGAGGAATGGCCCGGTGGCTAAGAGCACTTCCTTGTCTTACGGAGGATAGAAGATCCGGTTCTTAGCACCCATGGTGGGATGCTCACAACTGTCTGTAGTTCCAGATACAGGACATGAGGCATTACTTCCTGACCTCTGCTGGCATCTACACACATGTGGGAGAGAAGAGATAGGGAGGAGGAAAGAGAGACAGACAGACAGATTATGTAAAAACTGGCCTGGCAGCATGTATCTGTGAGCCCTGGGGCTCACTGCCCAGACAGTCTAGCCAAAGTGGTGACTCCAGGTTCGAGTGACGGGGCTGGGGTGGGGCAGCAATGCTCCACTGAGTGAGAGGAGAGGGAGGGAGGGAGCACTTGGACAGAAACTGGCAGGAGAGTCCAGCATGGCGCTCATCCCAGGGCTCTTGGACCTTGGTCTCAAGCTTGCTGTGAGAGCCTGAGCTGGTCGTCTGGCCCTCTAGATTCTCATCTCTAAAGTGACTGCTAGATCTCAGGCCCCTTATGGTCCAGTATCAGCATTGTGCTACATTCAAGGAGACAAGGGCGACAGACAAACAGGAGTGATTTCTGGGGCTGGAGAGATGGCTGAGTGGGAAAAGCACAGTAAGAGGTCCTGAGTTCAAGTCTTCAGAATCCAGGTAAAGGCGGACATGGTAGCCTGCATCAGTAGATTTAAGTGTTCCTTGACAAGATGGATGGTGAAGGGTGAGAGCTGGCCTCCAAAGACCTTCTCTCAAGAAAGACGGGAGGCAAGGACCCACACTTGAGACTGTATTCCGACTTTGACATGTGTTCTATGGTGCACACACACATGCACACTTTTTTTTAGAAAAGATGACGTCTGCTCTTTGCCTGTACCCATTCTCACAGAAGGGATCCAGCTCTTAGCTCACAGCTATGATTTTCAGTGTTATTTCTGTACATAGAATGGAAAGGTCTCTGCAAGTATTAATGATCTATCTGGCTGTCTCATGGGACCTTCATCCCTGCCCCAGTGCCCTATTAAAAGGCTGGTGAGAATTCAGTTAAAGTCTTTGGGCCACAGGTCTGTGCTGTAAGGTCCCATCTGAAAGGGAGGAGCTGTTAGGATTTCATGGTAACTCCCGTTCCTTAAAGGGCTTTTAATGCCTTAGGATGGCATCATATCTCCATCACAACCCTATGCAGAATGTATCATGCCATCTCACCCAAGAGGAGAATAGTCTGACAGTTACTAAATTCACATGGGTAGTGGCACAGGGACTTAGAGCCTGGTGACAGCAGGGACTTCTGAGTGACATTTCCTATTTGTCCGCAGAGGAGTTGGACAAACTCATCTCAGACCGGCCAGAAAGCTGCCGGCGTCCTGGAAAGCCAGGAGAGCCCAAGGCCTCCGTGCTGACTCATGCCACCACAGTGGCCATGGCCCACAGCTGCCTGGCTATCTCTCAACTCCCACCAAAGCCACTGATGACCTTGTCCTTGCAATCGGTCCCGCTGCACCACCAGGTCCAGCCCCAGACACACCTGGCCCCAGACTCCCCGGCACCAGCTCAGACACCGCCTCTTCATGCCCTACCCAATCTCAGCCCAGGGCCTCTCCCCCAACCAGCCATGGGTAGGCCTCCTGGGGACTTCCTCAACATCAGCACTGACATGAACACGGAGGTAGACGCCCTGGACCCCAGCATCATGGACTTTGCTTTACAAGGTGAGGTGGAAGAGTTGGAGGTTAGACAGGGTTGGGGCAGAGATGGGAACCCAGCAGCAGGCTGCCTGCATCCATTGTTAGCATCATCACTATGACAACCACATCACCTGCTATGTACCAACCAGGCACTTCCTAGGCATCCTCTGCCACAGCCCCATGGGAGAAGCAAAGAAAGTCCAGTTATCAGCCCAGGCAGATCTAGGATTTAACCCTCCTACCTCAAACCTTTCTTCATAATTACATAGGCTGGGTTAGGGGCTGGCACGGTTACACTACGGCACAGTGCCCCCTTTAGTATGTCAAGGGTGAGAGGATGAGTGTACTGATGAGCACATCCAAGAACCAACCAGGGTATTGCATGTTTCACAGAAGGCCCCAGCTCATCTGACCCCTAACATGCATGTGCTGCTGTGTCCCAGCTTTGTATCCTGTCCCTCAGTAGGGAACAGGACTGGGTATCAAGAGAGTCAGCCAACAGGTCAGTCACAGCTGAAAGGCACATGCCATCTCCCTGAACCAGAGAGAGTCAAGGGTTGTCCTCCTGGCTTGGATGTTAATGGTGCTACCCAATGAAAACCAAATACTTTCCAGTCATTATCCTTGGCCTCACCTCAGAGGTGGGTAAGTTTGGGTCATCTCCATCTTACGCTGCTGCTCAGAGACTAATGTGGCTTTTCCAAGGACACACAGCAGGAGGAAGACCAGGGTTCCTCTCTGCTCATTGTAACAACACAAGCCCTCAAACATCATGCACAATCTTGGCCTCTTTCCCTGAAAAGGGGATTTGAACTCAGGGCTGTTTGGCCCTTAGCTGGCTCACCCAAATGCTTTTGTCTTTGCAAGGTAATCTTTGGGAAGAAATGAAGGACAGCTTCAGCTTGGAGACGCTGGGGGCCTTCGGAGATTCTCCACTTGGCTGTGACCTGGGGGCCCCAAGCCTGACCCCTGTCTCTGGCAGCGGTGACCAGTCCTTCCCTGATGTGCAGGTGACAGGTCTCTATGCTGCATATGCCACCCCTGACAGCATGGCCCCAGTGGTCGCCACCTCTCCTCAGTATCTGGGTACCCCAGGAAATAAGCCCACGGCTCTGCTTTAGCCCACCAGCCTGGAGAAAGGTACCATGGCCCCAACAGTGTCTCAGGCTGCTGGTTGATGAGGAAGTGGTAATGCTTAGTTCCTCCTGCCCCCCACCCATGCCATCACAGGACATTTCTGGGGCACCCAAGTCAGAAGCATGGCAGAGGCTCAAGCATTCTACCTCCCCTTCTCCTGTGGGGCCTGAGACAGAGGCCTGGCCATGTTGTGGTTCCACCTTGGGACACAGTGGTGTGTCACAGAGACACAAAAGGGAAGGCTCTAAGTACGCATGTTCTTCCAGGAAAGGAACCTCTGCCTGTACCTCGGAGTGTGGCCCAAGGCTGGAGAAGGACCAGGTTAGCCTTGGGGGTGACCTCTGCCATGGGCCCCTCCCCACTACTCCTGGAGTTTCCAGAGCCATGGTGACCACTGGGACCATGTGTAAATTTATTTATATTTATTGTGACCCCCGCTGAGGCCCCTGCAATGAGACTCTTGGCAGACTCTACACCACTCAGCAGTCCTAACACCCTAGTGACCTCTGGTCACATCTCCAGCCTGCTCGGGCAGCACCCGGTAGCCCGATGATTCAAAGAACAAACAAGCACTTTTGCTACTGGGAGACACCTGGTAATATTCCTACTTTGCCAGATATTTTTCTGTTTTCAATCATGGCTCCTATCTACTCCTGGGGATACCCAGGAGGGATGGTGCCATAGCACTGAGTTTGGAAAGGATCTCTCTAAAGCCTGTGGGGCTGAGAAGAGGAAAAAAAGGTTTGGGATATGCGTGACAGGAAAATGGGAACCTCTGACCCTGAGTACCCTTCACCCTGTGAGGCAGTACAGCGTGGACTATTACAAGTGCCGGTGGCCTGGTCTTGCCTGTATCTATTTTCCATTGCTCTCTTGTTCTATGACTGGTTTTTCCAAGTGGGGGTTCTGCAGGGTCATTGGGGAGAAGGGTGAGGGTCACCTCCACCTCCTCTTTTCCATCTTGACACCTCACTCCATGTCTGGGTTTTCGCACTCGAGGGCCAAATGTTCAGAATCATCGTGTGGGCCAGCTGTGTGGACGGGCAGTTTGAACCTTGCCTTCAAAAGCCATCTTTCAGGCTGTCTCCTGCCTAGAACTCCGTGGGTGTGTCCCTGTCTGTAGCAGTCTGGCCCATGTGACCCGGCATGCTCAGCTGCTGTGCCAGGGGCTTCAATAAGTCATGTTGTAAGTGTTAATGCGCAGTGTGTGGGCAGTGCCAATACTGTGGGGATAGGACCCAGTTAACTGTCTACTGTCAATAAAGGCCAAACTGCAGCTGTGTGGCTCAGTGTAGATGGGGGTGAGGCACAACGGTACACAGCATGGGAACCCAGTCCTGATACCGTGGTCCCACGGGATCTAAGCCTAAGGGCTGGGGTCAGCGACATTCACATGGCTGACATTTACTGTCCCTCAGAATAAACACTTGGCAGGAGGCATCTTGAGAATCAGCTGTAATCTTGGGAATCAGAGCGGTGCCTCAGAGAGTAGGGGGAGGGGGCTTTGTCTTCATGTGCCAACTTCGGGCTTGAGTGGAGCAGTCCTGACTTCATCACCTGCGACATGCCAGGCCAGGGATGGCCACCACCATAAATAACCTCATGCAGCCCTTGGGGAGGCTGTGTCTTAGGACTTAGCTCATCTTGTTGGTGAAGACATGGCAGCTTGGACAAGCCTAAATAACCAACTCCTGGGACCCCACTCTGTGGCTTATCAATCAACTGTGTCCTGAGACACAGATTCAACCACCAGAGGTATCCTGTCCCCACTCCTGTAGTCGATGACCCACCCCACTGCCCTGCTGATAACATGCAGTGAGAAGGGGGTAGCCTGCTGCTTTAAAGGGCTCTGTTACTGAGCATGGAAAACCAGTCATGCTGACAATCTAGGAGTAAACTGGAGTTGGAGACACTAAGACAAGACACACTAGTAAGCAACATCAAGTCCCATCTATCCACGGGTTTAAAGAGGCACAAACCTCTCCCGGAACTGACTCCTGGATCTTTAGACACTGGCCCCTTCTCCCAACAGCAGTTGTTGGGGGTTAGAGACCTGCTAACCCTTGGAAGTGGACCGGTGAGACCAGAAAGACTTCAGAGACTCCTGTGGCGTGATGCCGGGCCTCAGGTCTCCAAGCCTTTCAGTTCAAGGAGAAGACAGACCAAATGTGCAGCTGATATGACATATGGCACCTCAGTGGCTTCCGGCCCATCCTACCCTTAAGGCACCTTGTCCCCTGAGCTATGCTCATCTATCCCTTGGCATAGCCC
This sequence comes from Sigmodon hispidus, assembly GCA_004025045.1. NCBI lineage: Eukaryota > Metazoa > Chordata > Mammalia > Rodentia > Cricetidae > Sigmodon > Sigmodon hispidus. The sequence goes on from PVIH01003695.1 coordinate 131,661, forward strand.
TCTGCTCAGACAGCAGTGTGTCCAGGGAACGGCAAGACTAGGAGATGGGGAGCCATCAGCTTAGTTCAAGGGACTGTTTTCCCTGAGTCCCCTGTCCTTGAGGGGATCTTCACAGGTACGTTCCATGGCCTCTACCCTGAGGCTCCCACTCACTGGAACTGGCCAGCTTCTCTGAGTAAACATGGAAACCTGGTGTCTTAGTTGCTTCCAGTCACTGTGAGAAAAGGATTTGTTTGACTTACAGGTCAATCCTTCACTGCACAAAGTCAGGGCAGGAGCCTGGAGGCAGGAGCTGATGCAGAGGCCGTGGAGGGTGCTGCTCACTGGCTTGCTCAGCCTGCTTTCTTAGATCACGCGGGACCGACCACCTGACCATCCAGTGGGCTGGCTCTCCTACATCAATCATTAATCAAGAAAATGCCCCACAGACTTGTTTAGGAACCATTTGGATGGAGGTGTTTTCCCCAAATGAGGTTCCTCTTCCTAGATGATGCTAACCTGTGTCAAATTGAAGAAAAACAACAATCGTACACCTGGGCAAGCTCACAGGCAACCCTTAGGGTTCTAGGCAAAAAACAACTCTCGGGTCGGAGACATGGCTCAGCGTTTAAAAGCACCGTCTGCTCTTCTAGAGGACCCGGGTTTAATTCTCAACACCCACATGGCAGCGCACAGCTGTCTCTAACTCCAGTCCCAGGGGATCTGACACCTTTACACAGACATACATGCAGGCAAAACCATCAATGCACATAAAAATAAATAAATCTTAAAAAAAAAAGATACAACTCTAGACCCTGAGTGGGACAGTAGATCAAGGAACTTTATGTTTTGTTTGGCACAGGGGATTGCTATGTAGCCCAGGCTACCGTAGAATTCATGATCCTCTGCCTCAGACTCCTCAGTGCCGAGGTAACGGGTGTGCACCCTTACACTCGGCTGGTCTGAGTTTTTAGCAAGCATTCTGCTAAATTTAAGGACAAATCCAACGGGAGTGAGGATCCAAAACAAAGAGCACAAGAAGTCACCAGCGACATTGCTGACATGGCAAGGCAGATCCAAGGGTGGAGAGCCCAGAGCTTTCTCCAGCTCAGCCTCAGGCTAAGCCAGGAAAGGATGGACATGCCAAGCTGCCTCTGGGAAGGTCTGTCTCCACAGGCTGGATCTGCCTTGGGAGTAGCATTCTTGAACCAGTATGAGAGGGATGGAAGAGAAGTATGGGAGATGGAGTAGGCAGGGAGGTGAGGCCCATGTGCTCACAGGCTGCTGGCCTCTGATGGATGAACTTGGAGAGCCTCTCAAATGCTTGTCTCCCAGCTGCAGGCACTGGGATGGGGATTGAAAGTGTTAGAGTTGGAGCCTGGCTAGCAGAAGGTCATATGGGTAGGAAGTGGAAGGTTCCTGGTTCCTGCTCCAGGGAGAGGTGAATATCCTTGGTCACACCACTCTGCCTTGCTGGCTACGATGGGCTGAAATCACAAGCAAAAACCAAACCATGTCTTTCCAGTGGTTTCTATTTCAGCTGTGAAATTGTGATCACAGTGTCACGTAACAGACATAGCAGGTTAAAAGATCCAACTATTTAAAAGCAATTTTGAAAGAGGTATAGGTGTCTTGGTATTTTGCTGGTGTGTATGTGTACCGTGTGTGTGTAGTACCTGCAGAGTCCAAAGGAGGGCACCGGATCCCCTGGAACTAGAATTATATACAGTTGTGAGTCACCAGGTTGGCGCCAGTCATCAAACCTGGGTCCCCCTGAAGACTAGCCAGTGCTCTTAACTACTGAGCCATCTCTTCAGTTTCTCTAGTGACTTTTGAGTTTAAATCACTTTCCACCTTATTGGATGGTTATAAGCAAACTCTGAATCAAGAGAAAAAAAAAATGAGAATCTCTTAGAAAATGTGCTGATGTAGAATATTATTTTAAGATGTGTTACATTCGTTATGCTGTGGAACATTTGTTTAATGATGAAAAGATGTGTTGCATTCTTTTCTGTTGCATTTGTTTAACTCTGTAAAGCTGTGTTACTTTGCCTGTCTAAAACACCTGATGGTCTAATAGAGAGCTGAACGGCCAACTGCTAGAAAGGAGAGGGATATATGGGGCTGGCTGGCAAAGAGAATAAATAGTACGAGAAATCTGGGAAAAAATGAAAAATAGATCTAGGAGCGAGAGAGGAGAAAGGTGTCAGGGGTCAGTCCCACAGCCAGCCCTGGAGTAAGAGTCAAAGTAAAATTATAGAAGGAAGAGAAAGATAAAAGCCCAGAGGCAAAAGGTAGATGGGATGACTTAAGAAAAGCTGGCTAGAAGCAAGCGAAGACCAGGCATTTATAAGTAAGAAAAGCCTCTGTGTGTGGTTTATTTGGGCCCTGGGTGGTGGGCCCCCTTAAAGAGCAAAGAACAAAGTAACCAAAGAGTAAAAACAGCAACTACAATGTGCAGGGCTGGTGAGGATGTGAAGGTGGGAGTCTGGAACCTCATTGCTGGGCACTGAAAACCCCAGAGGTTCCTCTAAAAGATAACAGAGAATACCACAGGAGTGCACAGTAACCCTACTTCAGGATACAGATCCAAGGAATGGAATGGGAGAACCAGGACCTGAAGAGACAAGCTCTGCTCCCTGCAGCATTATCCATGATAGCCACGGGGCAGAAGCAAGCTGCAGCCTGCTGTTTAGCCTTTAAAAAGAGAATTATGATACATGTCATCATATGAAGGGACCTTGGGGACACTGAGTTAATGAAAGAAGACAATAGGCTTTTGTGGGAGAGGGCAAGGTTCCTGTGGGGGGACAGCCAGTTCCCGAGTGTAGTTCAGATGCCTGGATGCACCACAGCCCTGTGTTGCCGAAGGACTGGGCAATCGGACAGACGAGGCACTTTCCAGTCTGCCTTGTGTGACAGCGGTGAGTGTGTTGACCTTCCTGAGCTTTGCCATGCCCCCCCTCATCTGATGATGAGAAATGGAAAATGGTGGAAAGCTGTCTCCCTCCATTCTCCCTCCTGAGCAGTGTGTGTGTGCATGGCACTCTCTGATGTTTGAACCCTTCCGTCCCTTCCACCTCTTAAGCTTTTCTGGTCCACAGAATAAGTCCAGGCCAAAGGGCTTCCTTCAAAAAATAGTTTATTTTGCAGATCTCCTGGCAGTCTCTTTTGCTCACTCAGAAGGTCAGGGCAGCAGCAGGTAATGGTCCGGGGGCTTTCCTCCGACAACAGTGGACCTTTCCCAGAGGAACCCTTCATCCTCCAGAATGACAGCAACAGGCTACATTTCTCCACTCATCTCAGGCCCCTCAGGTGCCAGGGGGGGATGTCACTGGCTGATGGCTGCTGGACCTTTCTGTCTTAACCTGGGGCACCTCAAATAGCCAGGCTTGAGGACAGTGCCCTGGGTGGCTGCAGCCTCAGTCTGGAGTGATGATGTCTTCAGACACTGCCCAGAAGGACGGACAGCAGGTGGTGGCCAACATCCTCGGCCTCTGTCACAGACACAGAAGGCCTCATTCAGACCCCAGTGCTTCCTTTGGGGCTTGCAGGTGCTGGAAAAGTCTTCATAAACAAATCCTGAGTGCATGCAGCACAGTCTCAGGACACGGGTCCAGAGCTGTTGGCTTCTGCCATGGTATCAAGGCACAAAGTGAGGAAGTGTATTGGTCGGGGCCCTGGGAGATGCGGGAAGGCAACACTCACTGTGTTTAGGGACCGCCTCTCTGTGCTCAGGCAGGAGGATACTTGGTACCATATGGGTGACCAATCTACAGGAGGCATTGTGTGGGGTCCAATCCTTGCTCCACTAGGTAAGAAAGGGCTTACAGAGCCCTGGGAGCTGAGGTAGTAAGACTCCTCCAGCCCTGCTGGACGCCAAGCATCCTTTCTGGTCGGCACAGCTTGTCCATAGGACGGCCTTCCTGTCTCACTAGGGCCACTTGCAAAACAAAATGTCATTTTATTCTTTTAGTTGAACAAAGAAAATCATTTCTGCCCCTGCTTGGGTGAATAAGTATCTTAATCAGCCTCGGCACACAAAGAAATGTCGTTGGGTCTCATCTGGTTCATTTTCTTTGGCCCGTTTACTCTGCTGAGGGACACAGTGGCTGAAGGCAACCAATGTGCAAGTGTCTTGAGATCAGATGGTGAGACTGAGACACTGGATCCCCAGTCCAGGCAAAAGACAGGGAACTCAGGGTTCCCTGCTCAGTTCACCTCAGAGATGCAGCAGACTTATCCATGGGGACAAACTCTGAAGTCCCCAGGTGAGGGGAGACTACGCCTGCCTGGCAGGGCACAGAGGCCTTTTGTCCAGGAAGACGCTGGTTAGGAACTGCATTTACAGAGTGCTCAGGATCGCTTTGTGAATTCTCTCAAAACAAGCCACAGGGTCCTGTCAAGGCCTGCTGCATCACATGGCCATTCCCATGGTCCTGGGGTGGGCCACAGTTGCTCAGGGGGAAGCTGGGCTTTCCGTGGTAGACAGAAGCTGAGCCACTTGAATCCGCTCGGCCGGGCTGAGGTGCTGGCTCAGGTATGCCACACAATCCATGGTCACCTCTGGGTTCTCCTGAACTAGCCTACAGGGAAGAGGAGACACAGGTGGGTCACTCGGTTCAGTGATCACTAGGTGGCAGTGTCTTGTCTAGACATGTTTCTCTTGAGTGAGCCAGAGCCCAGCATTCTGATTTCCTCCTGCCATGAACACTCAGAGAATGGGGTGGGGTGGGGTGGGGGGGAGAAGACAGTCCTGTAGTAGGGGAGATTCTGATGTAGGGGACAGCATGCCTCAGGGTAGCATAGCCCTTTTCCAGTCACCTGTCATATGATATAAGCTGAGGTGTAACACACCTGAGCCCCAGCTTCACCAGGTATCCTATGATTCACCTCCTCAGAGATTACGGAAAAACTAAAAGGGAGGGAGGCAGGATCCTCAGCCCCAGGGTTTTCGATTGGGTACTAGTGTGACATAAGAAAGTCACAGATCACAGCTCTGTTGCCAAAAGATGATCACCCTGGGTTGTCACCCACCCATAATGCTGGGCCTGATCCTGGCGCTGTGGCAGGCCCAAGAAGCCAGAGGCTGGCCACAGGCATGCTTGCTCACCTCTGGATAGTCTTGAGGACAGAGTCCCGCTTCAGATAATTGATGTTCTCACGGATGGTAGAGCGCAGGCCATCCTTGGCTGACCAGTGCTGTTCCAGCCACTGAACTACCACCTGGTTGCTGTCCCATAGGTAGGCCTGGGGGAGAGGGGTGTGAGTACAGTGGAGATGCTGCTGGTAGCCCTTATACCGCATGCTACAGCTCCCCTCTCTCTGCTCAGACCCACCTTGACTGGGCCCTCGGTCTCCACAAACCAGCGTCGCAGCATGGACTGTGTGTGCTCATGACTCAGCTCCGGGCTGGCTTGGAGAATTTCCTGCTTGACCTGGGCCTCCAGTAGCAGCCGGCGAAGCCTCCAGTAGAAGAATGTGCGCGCACTCTTCCACTCTAGCACTTCCTGTGGACAAATTCAGCTGAGCCACCGTAAAGGAGGGAGGAGGCAGGAAATGGCCAAGACCATGACCCAGGCTGACTACCTGGCTTATGCTCCCCTCATTTTACAAACCAGGATATCACGCATGTGGGGGGGCCTGAGCTCCAATCTAGGGAGACACAGAGCAGGGCTCTTCGGGACCCCACAGTGCCTGGTATGGCCTCTGAAGGAAACTGGTATTTACTGCTGCTGACACAAAACTCAATCTCAGACTGGTTCCCAAAAGGAAAATGGCCAGTGATGGGCATGGGCCAGTCATGGGTCAGTGTCAACACAAATAAGCCTCCAACCTCAGCAAAAGTGAAAACACTCAGGTTACTCTAGCATTTCCAAAGCCTGGGCCTTCTAGGTGTTAGAGGCTCTGGGCTCTGGTTGACCAGACTGAGTGTCCCCAAGAGCCAGCTAAATCCCAGCTTAGCACGCATTCCGCATTCCTCGGTGTCTGGAGCTCAGGTGGCCTTGGGGGACTTACCAGGATGATCCCCTTCTCCAGCATATGGCCAGGTGTGTCATGGAGATCGGCGAACTGCACTGCCACCTGGTGGTAGATGGGGAACAGCTGGTCCTCCCGGGTCTTCAGCTGGCCTTCCAGTTCCTTGCGGTCCTTGTCAGGGAGCTGGGGAGTCCCTGCGGGTGAGTAGACATCAGGTCAGGACTTCAGGGACTGTGAGAGATGGCCATGTGGGGTTTGGTTGCTTGTTTTTGTTTTTTTGTTTTTTTTTTGGAAAAGCCACAAAAGCAAACAAGAAGCTTTGCCCTGAGATAGTGTAGTCTGCAATAGCAATACTGCTTCTAAATCAGGTTATCCTGCAGCCTGCTGAAGTGCTCACAGCCCCAAGACAGAATCCAGGGGAAGCCTCAGCCCTATCCCAGGCTTTAGTTGCTGTCTGAAGACATATAATAAAGGTAGTGGGGATATGCTAACTCCATGGCAATAGAAACACGAGACTGATTCTGGGAATGCACAAAGAGTTCTGCCAGGGGGAAATGGGTAGTAATGAGACAACACTGGATAACAAGGAAATCCAGAGTTAGAATTCTAATAAGGGGGCCAGGGAGGTGGCTCAGTGGAGGAGAAAGGTATGCTTGGTGCCAAACCTGATGACCTCAGTTTGATTCCCAAGACCCACGTGGTGGAAGGAGAGAACCATTCCTGTAATTCCTCTGATATCCTGCACATATGTGCAGCGGCACATGCACACACAAACACATGCAAAATAAATATAATCAAAAGGAAAAGAACCCTCAAAAGAGATATTTCAAGACAATGCCAATTCCACACAAACCCAGAGTCATGAAGTGCGGGCCCAAATCACAGAGGTGAACCCAAAGGAACCACATACTGTAAGAAATGTGTGGTCCACACTGTTGCAGACATTGCCATCACATCAACATCCAGGGAGAATGGCATTAAAGATCAGAAGTGAAGCAAATAAAATCAACAAAATTTGTTTATCTCTGATCGGGGACAGTTAGAGGACATTATCAGTACCCAAGTTCTGGTGGGTTCCAAATGTTTTGTCACAGTCCATGTGTGCAGAACAGTGAACAGTGAACTAACTGTGAGGTCATAGGAGGGACATCCTTCAACTAAAATGCTCCAAAGTTTGAATCCCTGAGTGCAGGTAGAATATATTCCACCCCAGCTGTGGGATAATGTTCTTGTACACTGTAAGGACCTGTTACTCATATTGATTTAATAAAACACTGATTGGTCAGTAGCCAGGCAGGAAATATAAGTAGGGTGATCAAACTAGGAGCATTCTGAAAGGAAAGGCAGAGAGCAGACGCCAGACAGATACAGAAGAAGCAAGATGAGAATGCTTCATTAAGAAAAGGTACCAAGCTATGCGGCCAGATTTAGATAAGAATTATGGGGGGCTGGAGAGATGGCTCAGCAGTTAAGGGCACCGTCTGCTCTTCCAGAGGACCCGGGTTCGATTCCCAGCACCCACATGGCAGCTAACAACTGTCTGTAGTTCCAGTTCCAGGCAAAACACCAAGGCAAATAAATAAATAAATAAAGAATTATGGGTTAACTTAAAGCTAGCAAATAATAAGCCTGAGCCATTTGCCAAACAGTTTATGATTAATATAAGCCCCTGGTGTTTATTTGGAGCTAAGTGGCTGTAGGATTAGCCGGGCAGGACAGAGAAATGTCTAACCAGAAATGGCGCCCGATATGTGGAGCACATACGTCCACATAAAACCTGAGAAAGCTTAAAAGGGGTTTTGGAACACAGAAATGGAGCCAAAAACAGCTTCCTAGTTGTGCCTCTCAAGTGGGCTGTGGTACAGAGTGGCACGTAGGCTTAACCTACAGCATGATGGGTTCCTGAAGTCTCATGGGAGTCTGGATACAAGCACAAGCTGCATATGACCAATTTAAGGTTGCTGCTCATATAGACAAAAAGGAAACAGAGTCAAGTACAGCTTCTTGGTAGCAGCATTTTCTTAGTGGCATCTGTTTGCTGGTAGAAAACAGAGGCATGGCTCCATTGAAAAGCTTCCTGACTCAGCATTAAGAGCAAAAACTGTGAGGCTCTTTTAAGAGGCCCTGTTGCCAAACATTTATATCAGGTTTATCAGCAGCGGGCAGCAGCACTCTACGTGGTGGCAGTGTGAACCCTAAAATTCCCCAGAGTTGGGGGTAAACGTGGTTCCTACCAGTACCTTTGCCATGAAGCTAAGGTCTCACAGACCAAGGAATTGGGTAGAGCCAGCCATCATAGCCCAGGCTTTAATCTTAGTCATAAAGCTTTAATCCTAGCCATAAGGCTTTAATCCCAGCCATGACAATTAGCAGATTAAAGACTCATGTGACCAAGAAGAGAGAAATACAAAGCAAAAATAAATTTAGATAAAAACCTCTAAATGGTGTGCTTAAAAATATATGTAGACTTGAGAGAGAAAAGGATAGAAAGTTCTTAAAAAAAGAAACAGTTAAAAAACATAATAAGTCATGCCAAGATGCATATTACACAGAGAATCTGGATACTGTATGTTATTGTTTTGTCTTTGAGTTTTTTCAACTACAGGGAAAGAAGCAACAGCTGCTAAAAGATATTTGTAAATTTTGCTGGATTAATCCAACCTATATATTTTTAATTAATTTATTTATTATTAAGTATACAGTATACAGAAGAAGGCACTAGATGCCATCATAGATAGTTGTGAGCCACCATGTGGTTGCTGGGAATTGAACTCAGGACCTCGGGAAGAACAGTCAGTGCTCTTAACCTTTGAGCTATCTTTCCAGCCCCCTCAACCTATATATATTTTGAAAATGCCTTTACTTGAAAATTTAAGTCAAATGGTATGTTACTTTGGAGATGAGGTTATGCTTTTGTTTCCACAGAGCATGAAAAGCTGTGGGTTCCTTACAGGTTAGAAAAACCAAGTCTGATTGAGGAAGACCCCCTGAGAAATCCCCAGTGTGAACAGATGGCCCAGATGATCCGACAGTCCAGAGCACCTCTGCTGCAGTTTCCTCTGAGTTCTGCATCCAGAACAGCTTCAAGACTTCTTCTGATTGAGATGATTCAGCCTCACAGAATACTCCACTCAGGACCTAACCATAATCCTGAATTTTCTCAGCATCCCCCAAAGATTACCAGTGCCCCCAATCAGCAGAAAGTAGTCCAGAGAACTATGCCCACATTCCCAAAAAATGATTATAGATGTTTGTCTTTGTTTAGAGTGTTGGTTACAAGTTGTTATCAACAATGGTTAGGAAAAAAGCTAAACAACGGAGATTACATTTAGGGTTCTTGGTTCTTTTAAAAAGGGGGGATGTGGTATAATGCTCTTGTACACTGTAAAGATTTGTTACTTGTATTGGTTTAATAAAACACTAGTCAATAGCTGTTCAGGAAGTAGAGGTGGGGTAACCAGACTAGGAGAATTCTGGGAAGAGGAAAGGCAGAGCAGCTGACTCCAGTCAGACACAGAGGAAGCAAGATGAGAATTCTGCACTGAAGCAAAGGTACCCAGCCATGTGGCTACACATAGATAAGAACTATGGGTTAATGTAAGTGTAAGAGCTAGATAGTAATAGGCCTGAACTACTGGCCCAGGAGTTACTATACAATTAAGCCTCTGAATCCATTATTTGGGAAACAGAGGCCCAGTGTTTGAGAGTTTCTGGTGGGACAAAAACAACCTACTACATGGGACTAGATAGGGCTGTGGTCTGAACACAGAAGCTCTGAAAATTCATGTTTATATCTGGTCCCTTTGCCACGACATCTCACTGTGGACATACAAACCATAATTCTCCAAAATATCTGCTACCTGAGATAGTTTTTATTCTACCACTTCTGGGATCTTGTGGAAGGCATTGATTACCAGAATAAACTGGCTCTTAGATCTCAGTTTGATGGCTGTGATTGACTCATTTCCTTCTACCTTTAATGCACTAAAATGATGTCTTCGCCAGCTTGGGGTTGGCACCTGTGTGAGCCACTTACCCAGCTGTTCCAGGAGCGCCTTACACACTGGGTCTATCCTCCTCATGGTCTTCACCAGGTCCTTCTTCCGGAACTTGATCTCCACAGTCCCCTCTGGCTCCAGAACACCACCCCTGAACAGAGAAGAGGAAAGAGATGTTCGAGAGGGCTGAGCACAGATACTTCAGGCTTCCTTGCCCTCCTGTCCCTGGCTCCATTTATATATATATATATATATTTGCTTATTTCTTTGCTTGTATTCTGTGTGTGGTACACATGTATTTGTATGTGAATGCCTGAAAAGGTCCTGGGTCAATGTCAGCTGCCTTCCTCTGTTGCCTTCCACCTTACTTTTTGAGACAGGGCCTCTCACTGAACCTGGAACTCACTCATTTGGACAGGCTGGCTGGGCATCAAGCCCCAGGGGCTCCTTATCTCTTGCCCACAGCCCTTGGCATCAAGGTTACAGGTACACAATGCCACACTCAGCTACCTGCCCTTCTCAGGACAGGGGCCTAACTAGCTCTATGGAGAAGACCCTGAATGATACACCCACCTGCTCTCTTTGTCCGCGTACATCTCTATGCACAGCGGGTTGATGGTAGAGTCGAGGACAACCCATGAACCCCCACGGAGCTCCGCACAGGGTGGGATGTAGATGAGAATTGGTTGTTTGTACTGCCGGAGGCCATCCACGATGTAGGCTCCAAACTTCAGCATCTGTTCATACATATCTACAAAACAAGGCCTGCTTAGGACACTTGAGCCCCAGGGACACACCCACAAAGCCTTCTCAGCCTCAGGCTCCTGAGGGAGAACACAGGCTGGGTTGGGTCTGGCTCCCTCCCTCAGTAGCCCTGTGACCTTAGGCAGGTAGGTGTGTCTGCACAGGTATGTCTTCATCTGTGAATGTAAGCACATGGACTGATGCTTTGAGTCTCTTCCAGCTTTGGGTGAGACACCTCAACCCAGCCGTGTCTAATTTACACAACCCCTATAGCACAGGCCCCTGCTCTGCCTCACCAGGAAATCCCTCCAAGTCCACAGGTACCCTATGTGGTGACACTGTGATGTTCACTGCAGTGACATATGGGAACCAGAGCATGGGACCCTCACTGCAGCTCTCCCTATTTACAAATGAAGGGTTCAGGGACTCGGAGAAGTCACCTAGCTATCAAAGACACACGTATGCCTCTCTTCCACCTCAGCTCCATCCTTAACTGCCAGTGAGAACCACCCTGTCTCTGGACATTCTGGGTGACTTGGCCCTAGAGATCAGGTCTGAGGAAGGTGGGTGGCGTCCTCTTCTTACCACAGGAAGGCGATTAACTACCCAGGTCACCATGGAGCCTTCACATGACCCCAGGAAGTCACCTCCCTCCCACACTCAGTTCCTTTTCTATAAACCAGGCAGTTATTTGACCTGAGGCCTCCCAGGGCTGTTGAGAGACACAGCTGGAGTGACACCATGGAATGACCTGAGGGGCTGGAGCTTACCCTTCATGCCACCGGAGAAGCCTCTCCAGTTGGCGAAGATCATGAGGGGCAGGTGCTCCTGGTTGAAGTCCCTGATGACTTGCGCTGTCTTGTAGGCAGAGTCCGGGAACCACACCTGGCCTGCCTGCTGGATGATCTGTGTCACAAAGTCACTTAGGTCAGACAGTGTCCCTGGACATAGGGACAACAGGGCCAGTGACCACAGCCTTGTCCTCACTGTTTTATGTTAACTTGACACAGCCAGTGTCCCTGGAGAGGAGGGAGCCTCCATAAGATCCAGCTGTAGGGCATTTTATTTATTAGTGATCACTGGGGGAGGGCTGAGCCAGAAACAGGCTGAGCAAGCCATGAGGAGCAAGCCACTAAGCAGCACCTCTCCACAGCCTCTGCATCAGCTCCTGCCTCCAGGATCCTGCTCTGTGTGAGTTCCTGGCCTGACTCCCTTCCATGATGAACAGTGATGTGGACATGGAAACTGAATTAACCCTTTCCTCCTCAAGCTGCTCAGTCATGGTTTTCATCACACTAGTAACCCTTACTAGACATGTCCCCATATACATGTTCCAGAGCCAGGGCTCCCAGAAACCCCAAAGCCATATCCTCAGGGTCTCAGCAGGTCCCTCCCAGTGTCATGCACAGCCTAGCGCCACACTAGTTGAGGCCCCATTGCAGCAGGAACAGAAGTAGGAATGACGTACACAAAAGACCTCTGCCAGCCCAGGAAAGAAGCCCAGAACAGAATATTACACATCCCCTGGAGATATGGCAGCAACAGGCAGAACCCCCAGGCCTGCTCCCTAGCTCTCTGGAACATGGAAGCTTCTCTGAGCTGGATCAAAAGCTCCATGCCTGTCAGCAATGATCATAGTAGTCATGATGCCTGGGCCTCACCTTGGCCTCAGAATCCAGATTGGCAGGGTCAGCAGGGACAGCCACCTCCACGGTCCGAGTCTCCACGGCAATCACCCCCACAGGGATGCCTCCCAACCTGCAAGGTGAGCGCATATGAACTGCCCCGAAAGCAGATCTCAGGGTCCCAGGGTGCTATGGGCATTTCCAGGTGGACAGAGCTATAGGTGCCCATTAGGGCGAGAACAGTCAGGGCAGCATGGGAGCTGTGTGTGCTTCGGGCTATGGGTCTAAGGTGTGGCCTGTGAAGCGCACTCAGTTCCCAGAACCCTCTTCTCACCTCAGTTTCCTATTTATCCCTTTGTGGTACCTGGGTGGAACTTGTAACCCTGCTATGCCAGGCAGGTGCTTGGCAACCTCACCACATCCCAGCTCTAAATTATGACTTAAACATGTGTCCAGCAGCTACACATGGGAAGCTTTGGGTGTTGAACTAAGTCACACAGGGAAAAGGCAGAAGCAAGCCGGGATTGGTGGCGTAGGCCTGTTACCTAGGAAACCAAGGGAGAAGGTTCAAGAGTTCAAGGCCAGCCTGGGCTACACCACAAGATACTGACTTGAAATAAAAAGCAAAGAGCTGGGATGTCACTCAGTGGTACAGCTTTTTGTCTGGGATTGCATAGTGACCTATGTTCCATCCATGTCCAGTCCTCAAAACTGGAGAGGAAAAAAGCAACATGGAGTGCCATAGAGCCTGGTTCAAATGAGACAATGACATCATTACCTGTCACTCTGGGCTATCAACAACCAGAACGACCACTACACCGCTGTCCTTCATCCCTGAACAACTCTAGCGGAGAAGTGGGATGAGGCCGTCTCTACAGGCTCTCCTCAGGGTGGCCTCTCTTTTCATTGCTATTGCATGCATATATATGTTTGCAGATACATATATATTCCTAAATATAACTTGCTGGGTCTGTATAATGCTAACGTGTACATGATTTCGGGGCTGAGCGTTTGGCACTGGACAGTGAATGAGTGTGCTCTTCCCCAGGAGGACCACCTCCCCTGCTCCCAGCCTCTCAGTCACCTGCAGTTCCTTGTGTGGGGTGAGGCCTCGTGGGGTTTTCTCTTCCGGTTTGGCATGTTCACTGGTGCCATTCTTGTTCAGCTCATGCTTTTTACTTTTACTTACTTATTTTTGGAGTCCGTGTGGTATATAAGCATACATTGTGCAATGTGGGATGTCTTTCTCTACTCTGCGAATATGCTTTATTGACATTGGTTAATAAAGAAGTTGTTGGGCTGGAGAGATGGCTCAGAGGTTAAGAGCACTGACTGTTCTTCTGTAGGTCCTGAGTTCAATTCCCAGCAACCACATGGTGGCTCACAATCATCTGTGGTGACATCTGGTACCCTCTTCTGTGTACTGTATACATAATAAATAAATAAATCTTTAAAAAAAATAAAGAAGTTGTTTTTGCAAGGCAGCTTAGAGGTAGGCAAGAAATCCAAGCAGAGATACAGGAGACAGGTGCGGTCAGACAGAGGTTAATGGAACACAGGTAATACCATAAAGCAACATGACAAGATATAGGTTAATAAAAATGAGTTAAGTTGTAACAGCTAGCTAACAAAAAGCCTGAGGTACAGGCCAAACAGTTTGTAACTAATATAAGCCTCTGAGTATTTTATAAGCAGCTGAGGGACTGTGGGCCCAGGCAGGACAGAAAAACTTCTGGCTCCAATTGTTGGGGGGAGGTTGCATATATGTGTGGGAGGGTACAAATTTGTGTGGAGGGTGCATATGTGCGGAAGGGGGTACATATGTGTTTGGGTGCATATGTGTGTGGGGGGGTGCATATGTGTGTGGGGGGTGCATATGTGGGGGGGTGCATATGGGTGTGGGGGTTGCATATGTGTGTTTGAGGTGTATATGTGTATAGGATGCAAATGTGTGTGTGGTATAGGTGTGTGTGTATGTGTGTGGGGGTACAAACATGGGGGTGCATGTGGGGGGTGCATGTGTGTGAGGGTGCATATGTGGGGGTTCATATGTGTATGTGGTGTATATGTGTAGAGGGGTTTATATGTGTGGGTGCATATGTGTGTGGGTGCATATGTGTGTATGGGGTGCATATGTGTGTGAGGGTGTATATATGTATGAGGGTGCATATGTAGGGGTTCATATGTGTATGTGGTGTATATGTGTAGAGGGGTTTATATATGTGGGTGCATATGTGTGTGGGTGCATATGTGTGTATGGGGTGCATATGTGTGTGAGGGTGCATATGTGGGGGTTCATATGTATATGTGGTGTATATGTGTGGAGGGGTGTATATGTGTGGGTGCATATGTGTGTGTGCTTGCATGTAGAGTTTATGTCAGACTTCTTCCTCAATCATTCCCCACCTCATTTTCTGACACGGCCTGTCATAGTCAGGAGTTCACCAGTGAGCTGCCGGCTCTGACTCTATAACCCTGGTGCTGGGATTCCCTGTGCTGTTGGCATCTGACCTTTCATGTGGGTGCTGGGGATCTAGACTCAGGTCCTTAGGCTTACACACCAAGCCTTCTTAGCCATCTCCCTACTTCTTAAGTTTGCCTTTTGCATACAGAACATTCTAGGGACCAAGGAGAAAAGGGCCCTGGTAGCCCCCACCTCATGCTTGAGAGTTCATGTCTATGGACAAGTGTGTGCAGCCCAAATCCACTTTCTATTACCTTGCTCGTCCGGTCACCACGGTCTGTGCCCAGGGTGCCATGATTTCCATGAAACTGCCATGGTCGAAAAACCCACTCTGCCAGGAGCCTTTCAGAGCTGTGGGCAGAGGGTAGAAATCCCGGCTGAGGGCTGGGGCGGCCCAGGGTCTGCCTGGCCAGGCAAAGGCACACTGCTGCAGCCGGCTTTGACCTTATGGTCCTATACCCTTTCTACTGAAGAACTGGCTACAGCTCAGTATCCCTGAGAGGAAACAGGCCACCCATGGCCTAGAGAGACACCAGCCTGTAGCCGCTGATGGGTGAGGGGTTGGGGTCTTGGAGGTGGTTGATACAAATGGCTGACACTCTAACAGCATCATGGCTGGGGTCAAGGGTTGAGGCTGCCCCTATGACAAGATGCCTTACAGCAGGTGACGCAAAAAACGCAACAGAGGCTAGATGCCAGGGAATAAAACCTCCACTTCAGCCCCTGCCTCAGGCAGGGCACAGGCCTGTTCCACAGGATAGAGCACAGAGTGGTAAGAAACTGTAAGCCTTCTAATGGAGTTACAGAGGGAGGGAAAGGTCTATACAACAAAGAAGATTAGGATCTTTGTTCTGGTGAGCGGCTCCTGCCTCCTGCACTGCATGGCTGAAGGGAACCAGACATGGAATCCTAGATGTGGGCCAGGGTGGCAGGACAGCTTAGCTTTCCCATATGGGTGCTTCTCAGAACAAAGTACACCTTCAGCAGACAAGGGCATTCCTCCGAGAAGGAGAAAACACGTGTCCGAGTGTGTGCATGCGTATGTATGTGTGAAAGAAGCCAGCCTCTTTTGTGAGGGTCTAGCCATAGGAAGAGAGGTAGGAGAGAGGCCCTGGCCTGTGCTGACCCCTAACTCTTGGCTCCAGAAACCAGAGCTGTTTCCAGCCTTTGTTGGTATGGGGCTGAGGAAAAGCAGAGTCCAGCCTCCGTTCCCTCCTTTGAGCTCACATGCATTGACTCTGGGAAATGAGAACAGCCCTAAATGCTTCCAGCAGAACATCCCTTTTCAGTAGACCCAGAAAAGAACCCCAAATCTGGGGTTCCCCCCAAAAGATGTTAGGACTTACTTGGGTGAGGCCTCCCTGCAAGCAGCCACCTGGGGTCGTAGGGAGCTTTGGATGGCACATATTCAATTTCCCTGTCGATGGGGTCAGTAGGGGTGATGATGGGGACCGGGCTGCGATTGTCCTAGAAAAGAAGGCCAGAGCTGTCCCCTCGGCTCCTGGAGCCCATCAGTGAGGACCACCACACATCCCAGGGCTTCCCCTCCGACTTGCATGTTTAGCTGTGCAGCAATGCCCTCACCAGGGCTTCCAAGCCACTGCTCCAGCTGTACAATGATAGGCAACTCCTGCCTACATTCTTCACAGACCTCTTAAGAGACCCGAGTGCGCTTAGAGCTCAAAGCGAGTCTGAGAGGCATGCAGGGCCAGCATTCTCCCGGCTAGGCGACTGAAGAAATGGAGACTCAGTCATCTGCCTAGTCAGGTCTAGCTAGAGCACTCCTGTGTGAACCACTAATAGCCAATCGGTGCCGTCCAGGGTAGCCTGGGATCTGCAGAGAGCTGAGCCGTGGGCTCAAGCCCTGCTCTCACCAAGATAACACATCTTCACAAAGGAGGGAAATAAAGGCTCAGAAAGACTGGGAGGCTGGACTAGGGTTACAGTGTCACTGAAGAGAAAGCCACAAATGCATCCAGGCTGACCATGAGGTATGAGGTCTGACATGGTTCAATGTCACTCCTTTCTAAAGGATCATCAGATATCTCAGAGTCTCCCTCAAAGCAAAAAACAGGGCTGGGTATCAGAGAGGGAAGTCAAGCAAGCCTGGTCACATTTGTGGTGCTCCCTTTTTCCCCACCGTGAGCCTAACCCCACAGGCTCCCAGGCTGCCAGGGAATAGCATACCTTCGGTATATATGACAGCCACTCCAGGATGGTACAGACCCCCTCAAAGTCATCTGGCACAGTGACGTGGGAGACCCCGTTAGTGTGCATGATCTGCACACCCCCCAGCTGGTTGTTGGACGTGTAGACCTCTCTTCCTAGGACCTGAATTGACACAGCACAGTTAGCAAGGCTAACTCCATCTTGCTGGGTCCTCTGCTCTGGCTGCCTGTCAGAATGACCTGCAGAGCTTCCAAAACACCTGCCACCCAGGCTGTACCCAAAAACCAATCCCTTCATGGTCTTCAGGGGGAGCATCAAGCATTGATGGTCCCAGTGTTCTTAAGATTTCTTAGAAATTAGCCTGGCAGTGGTGATGCATGTCTTTAATCCCAGCACTTGGGAGGCAGAGGCAGACAGATCTCAGTGAGTTCGAGGCCAGCCTCATCTACAAAGGGAGTTCCAGGACAGCCAGGACTGTTACACAAGAGAAACCTTGTCTGGAACAACAACAACAACAACAACAACAACAAATCCAGGAAATTTAATATACAACACAATTTGAGAGCCACCAATGCCCTGGGAAACTGAACATCTAAAGGGTTCCTTCTTCATCAGCAGGTCTTCAACAGTGGGGCCTGGGAGCCAAATGTCCACCTAGGTGCTACTAATGCAAGAACCCCACATGGAACTCCTAAATGGGCTCTGGATAAACATTAAACATGGAGACTCCAGAGCCAGTGGGAAATCCTGCAGTACACTAAAGCAGGCATGCTGTTCGTTTTCAGCTCATGTAGACTTAACCACAGGCAAGTCAAAATATAAGTGTTTCCCCCAAATTATAGTGTGAAGGCATGGATTTGTCCTTACAAAGCTTTGTTTCAGAGAAGCCTGAGGGTGGAGCCCAGGTTTGGGAGTGTGCCTGACAGCCAATAGATTAAAAAGTTAGGATCGCCCCAGAAAGTTCAGCCAATAGCTACGGTACACTATACCTCTTTGCCCCATTCTGAAATGCCAAGCGGTGCAGCACCTCACTTACATGGGCTTTTCTTTAAAAACCCCCCGCACCTCAGGGCTTGGGGCTGATAACCCTCTGCTGCACTGGAACAAAGGTTATCTACCCAGGTTCGTTTGGAAACTGTTAGCAAGGCTAACTCCATCTTGCTGGGTCCTCTGCTCTGGCTGCCTGTCAGAATGACCTGCGGAGCTTCCAAAACACCTGCCACCCAGGCTGTACCCAAAAACCAATCCCTTCATGGTTTTGCATCAGGTCCAGCTCCCTGGTGGTCTTTGGGAGTCTTCTAGACACAGGTACAACAATAGACCATGCAAAATCACCAGTGGTGCCTTTCTCAGTTTCCTGCAAACTATGGAGCCTCTTTAATAATATTTTTAATGTAAGCTGGAGACTTAGTTCCAGGAGGGGGGTTCACAAGGGGATGGGAAAACTACAAACTGTTAAGCAACAACAAAAACAAAAAAACTACCACCACCAACAAAATCAGCACTTGCTGATTCAGGAAAAAAACTGGTTTGTATTGAGAATCCACAATAGCTGGTGTGGTGATTTGAATGAAATTGCCCCCATCGACTCACAGGGAGTGGCATTAGGAGGTGTGACCTTGTGGGAGAAAGTGTGTCATGGGGGAAGGTCGTTTTGAGGTTTCAGATTTTTAAGCTAGGTCAGTGTCTCTCTCTGCTGCCTGCTAATCCAGATAGAGAACTCTCAGTTACCTCAAGCATCATGTTTGCCTGCATACTGCCATGCTGTCCACCGTGATGATAATCGACTAAACCTCTGAACTATAAGCCAGCCCCAATTAAATGTTTTCCTTTATAAGAGTTGATATGGTCATGGTGTCATGGTGTCTCTTCAGAGCAATAGAACTGCAGGGCCATGAGATGTCTGACCAGGTCCCCACCTCACCCCTCCCCAGGCCTTGCCTACAGCACCTTGTTGAGAGCGCTGGCTCCAGTGAGGATGATGTGCGAATTTTCTACTTGGATCACCCGCTGGCCAAGCCTCACCAAGTAGGCCCCGATTCCGAGGGCACGGCAGGTCACCTGTGGAGACAAGACCCTCTGAACTCCAGGGGCTGGTGGGTTCACCCTCACAGAGAGGGGCATCTCACCTTACAGCCACAGCTAGCCTTAAAGCTCTTCCTCCTGCCTCTGCCTACCTGGAATTGGGATTACAGGGGTGCACCATACTGCCCACCTCCTTCACCTTCTGATGAGATCGGGGCAGAGGTGTGGGGACAGGCTCTGAGTGGCAGGTTCTCAATTAAGAGTCAGCACAAGATTGGAAGGTCATGGGGATGGGTAGCTTGCTTGTCCTACATAAAGTCACATAAAACTGTCAAACACTTGACACCTTTATTTTTGTTTACTTTTTAAAATTCCACTTATTTATCTTGTGTGTATAAGTATGTATGTGTGAGTGTGCTGGTCACAGCAAGCTGGAGGAGGTTGGAGGACAGTTAGTCAGTTCTCTCCTCTCGTGGGTTTCGCAGATGGAACCCCAGGTTGTCAGACTAGGGGACAACTGTTACCCACTGAGCGGTCTTGATGGGCCCCTATTTTTAAATTTAATTTTAGGCTTGTTTGTCTTTGAGACAAGGCCTCACTATGTACCCTTGGCTATCCCAGAACTTGGCTGCATTGACCAGGCTGATTTGAACTCAAAGTGATCCTCCTGCCTCTGCCTTCTGAGTACTGGGATTCACTTGCCAAAAAAAGAAAAAAAAAAAAAAAAGACTGAAGAAGTTTGGCATCTGATTTTGACAAACCAGAGAAACAGTTTTAAGACAGCTACTAAAATAATAAACCAGGTTGGGCTCTGTGAAATTAAAGAGTTCCAGATGTTGTTGCATTGACATTGACAAACTGTAGTTACACACAAAAGGGGAAGGCCAGGTGTGGTTGGTCCCAGCACCCAAGTAGCTCAGACAGCAAGGGTTTAACGTTCAAGGCCAGCATGGGCTATGGAGCAAGACTGTGTCTCAAAAGAGAGAGGGACAGGCCTGGGCGATGCTCAGTCAGCAAAGTGATTTCCAAACAACCAGAAGAACTTGAGTTCTGATTCCAAGCACCATGAAAACTCGGGTGTGGCCGTGTGCACCTGTAGTCCCAGGGCTGGGAAAGCAGAAACCAGCTGGCAAGCTTCCGAGTCAACAAGACTCTGTCCCCCAAAAAAGTACAAAGTAATTGAAGAAGATACCTGATGTTGACCTCTGGCCTCTTTGTGCATGTGCACTCACGTGTACACACACACACACACACACACACACACACACACACACACACACACAGGAACACACAAACACAGGGAAGAAAGTGAAAAGAAAGAGACCAGGAGGAAATGTACCATGCTGATGGTGACGACTTTTTCGTAAGCCAGGGAGGCCTCGCCTGCGATCATGCCCGAGCCCCTCAGGTTCTCCACGCCCAGGTTGCCACTGTTTCCTATGACATCCATGATGATGTATCTGCAAGGACCAGACATGACCAAAGTCAGGGAGGGCTCCTCTCCAAAACCAAAACCAGAAGTACACATTTCCCACAGACCTGAGGTGGGAGGGATGAGCAAAGACAGACACTGGGACACAGAGCAGTCAGAGGCAAAGTGAATACAGGCTCAGGACCTGGGACAGCAAACCTCTAAAAGATCAAGGTTGACATAGACAATGGCTGTCCCTCCCTCAAGCAGAGGCTCTTAGTGAGATGCCGCCTTACCTGACATCCCACAGAAAACTAGCTTAGCCATTAGTTTGTGGGAACACCAGGGACCATGAAGGAAAAACACTTAGAGCACAAAAAATCAGCCATGACTCATGACCCCAAAAGGATGATACGCACTGGCAAGATCTTGTTAGAAATTCACCAGCGTTCATGTGTTAGGAGTCTCAGAAGGAGGGCGTTCTGATGAGGGCATTAACTGAGTATTTTCCCAAACTTATTTCACTATGAAATTAAGAAAAAAATGTTTTTCTTGTCATCACACTCCAGAAAGTCACCTAGAGACTGCTGGGTTGTTTCATCCCATGTGTTTAACTGACCTGGGAAAAAAAAGCCGGGAACCTCCGACAGCCTCAAAGAACAGGGCCCTGCAATGACCACTGAATCCTTCTGGATAACTGGGTTATAACATGTAAACTTTTGTCCCTGAGACAGTGTGAAAACTTAGTCTAATTCTCCCTGCATGGGCTGCTATTCTGAGTAAAGGATGAACCATCAAAGGGATGACTCAATGGCAGAGCATCTGCTGGCCATGTACAAGGCTCAGCAGAGGGAGAGAGAGGGGGACGGGAAGGGAGGGAGGGAGGGGTAAATCATTTGTGGGACCAGGATGCCTGGAGATTGTCCCAAGTGGTTAAGTCATTATAACCCCACATGAAAGCTCAGGGGTCCACTGTCCACAAACCTAGAGATGCGCCCCCCACAGGCAGCTCAGATGAACTACAGTTACACTAGGGCTTGGCAGGCAGTTTTGCGTTTACCTGGATTCACCACCATCCTCAATGTGCTTGCAGTGCACCGAGTTCTGGGCGCTGATCTGAGTGTAGTCTTGGGGTGTCAGGTACAAGTATCTAAATCCCTTTAAAAAACACACTTCAGTGAGCCTGCGAATCCAGCTCTGTGGACTTGACAGCCACCAGATACTGTCCAGGGTGGCTGTTGATGTCATCAACTGCACGGCTGCACCCTCAGGTTCACAACACCTGCAACCCATGGGGCCACTTTGAGCTCATAACTCTTCCTTACACATAGACTCATGCTCTGCCTGGCTATCTCCCGTGTTGGAAATGTGTGTGCACTCACACGTGTGTGTGTGTGTGTGTGTGTGTGTGTGTGTGTGTGTTCATGTGTACAGACTGAACAACCCAAATGACAGGGACCAGAAGTGCTTCAGATATAAAATATGTCTGAGCTTTGGAATACTCACTTCTTCCTAATGAGACATCTTAGGGATAGGACGCCCACAGCTAAATTCGTGTTTTGTAGTCAACTAGGCTACAGATAACCCTGTAACATATTGTCATGAGTTGGTGAGTTTTCTCTGTGACCCATCCCATTAGCCCAGGTGTGGCTAGAGTTTGCTACTTTAGGGATGAGGTTAGAACCAAAAGGTCTCAGATCACAGAGCACTTGAATTTCAGATGTTTGGGCTAAAGATGTAATAAAAACAAATAGAAAAATAATTTTGACTCCCAGAGTGGTTTTTGTGTCCTTTGAAGGAGTCGGTGTCACTGTCTAGAGAACATGTCCCATGGGAAAGTGACTGTTCCCCTGTCTTCCATTAGTAGTGTGTGCCTACAGCCCCAGCAATGAGGAGGTGAGAGGCGCAGATGGGTGGTTTTCTGGAAGCGTGTTCGCCAGCTAGCTTAGAAAACTTGGCAGGTTGCAGGCCACTGAGAACATGTCTCGAACAGAAGGTGAAGGGTGACCCCTGAGGCTGTTCTCTGACCTATGCATGTACACACACACTCACATGCATGATATAAGGCCTGGGTGTGGGGCATTATTCACTTTGCATCTAGGTACACATGGATTTAGAACCTGGCACATGTCACCTACATGTCTACAAGTTTCTCATCATCACACCTGTAGGGGGTAGTTTGGTCATTTCTCCTAATCACTAGGTCACAAAGCATTCATTTTCTTTTTCTTTTTTTTTTGAGACAGTCTCGCCACATAGGCCAGGCTGATCCTGAACTCTGTCTGTTCTCTTGCCTGAGCCTCCCAAGTGCCAGGAGGACAGGTAGGTGGCACTGTGCCTAGCTCAGTAAACGTGAATTGCACAAGACATGGTGAGCTAATCATGCTCACTGTACATCTGTGCACCACACATCAAAGATCCTTCCCCACGGTCATACAGGAGTCACCAACAGCCTGCCGATGCAATGCAGGCTATGTCTCTTACCTGAAATGCATGGGGCTAGAAGCAGATTAGATTTTGAATTTTTTTTCAGACTGGCATATTTGCATATAATAATGAGATATCCTGGGCACCGGGTCTAAACACAACATTCATCTGTGCTGCACAGGCACTCCACACACAGCATCTTCAGGCCTGTGTGTTCTGAGTGAAACTCAGTGAATGAGGTCAGGTGGGATTTTCCACCTGGGACATGAGACTGATACTTAAGCTTTGAGTCAGAAAGCATTTCAGATGTGTGGCTTTGGATTAGAGATGCTCTGTCTCTTCTAGGTAACTGTTATCAGGCTACTACCCTTTTCATGACGTACTTTGTGAGGATCCTCTGGGTCCACCCAGGCTACTTGGAATATCTGTTTGATCTCTTCGGCCAGGCCCATACGGGCCCCACTGTTAGCTGCCAGGTAGATTTGGGGGATCCCCTCTGTCCGGGCCATCTCAGATGCCCGCAGATACAAGAAGTCCTCCTCTATGCCAAAAGAGCCGATTTGGAAGGTGATGTCATTGCTGATGACAATGACGTCCCGCCCTTCTGGATACTCCGGAGTCTTAAACCTCATTTTGAAGGCCACCATGCCCACCTGGGAAAGAGATGAGCACTAAGCAAAATGACTTTGGTTCTCCCAATGACATCTAAAGCAAGTTGATCCATCCCAGCTGGGCTCTGCCCAGGTCCTACTTTATGCCCACCTCCACTCCATGCCCACCCCC